>JAPKLW010004725.1:0-25027 GCA_026898455.1 Plectranthus barbatus
GCCACCTGTCCTTCCAGCAGACAAGATCAACAAAAGTTTCATCTTTGTCTCAAAGTGGTCCCGGAGAGAGAAAGTCTTCAGTCCTCTTGGCCATGCGCTTCCGATGCTAAAGCATAACTCCAAGCAATCATGCGGCAGGTGAGCTCCAGCATTCCGAACCTGGTCAAAACTTGTCCAAAACTTGCAAAAACTTATTAATATTTGCAAAAATGTAAAGCACCACAACTAATTTGCAACTGGACATGAATAAGCACAAAGGACCTTGATTTCAAAGCATCTTATTCGAAAACAACATCTAAAGTTCAGTAAAAAGGATCAAAAGATAACTCTAAATGAGAGTTATCAGATACATAACGGATTATTCGGATTGGATACTTATTGGATCCTTAACGGATACGAATCGAATTCGTGCGGATACGGATTTGAGCTTAACGGATCAGATATGGATACGGATTTTGATTTTTCTTAACGGATCGGATACGGATTTGACCTTAATGGATCGGATACGAATTTGACCTTAATGGATCGGATCGATAACGGATTGACACGATAAGGATCCGATCCGCACGAATTATCACCCCTAATTGTGACCTCTACCATGAGCGAGCGGGGTGGTATTGTACGGGGAAATTTAGTAATGGTACTATACAAGATTATTTAAATGATTTGCGTTTTGTGTTATAATCCTGTAAACCAAAACATAATAAGAAATCGTTCATCATCGCTCTGTGGATATAGACTATGGTCGAACCACGTAAATCTTATTTATATTATTTTGTATTTCATATTTATAATATGTATGCAATATTTATAAATATCCGATTTCAACATACACCAAGTATCTTTTAGGCTTAACAAGAAAGAAAACCCACTCAACTCATCCTTCATTGGCTATAACGATTAAGCAATTCATATTACTATTTTCCTAAGCTAGGTGACTAATTATTGTTTTTCTAACATTATTATTTGTAAAAGTGATCAAGGTAACCATATATTTATTACAACAAATATATATATTAGTATATTAAAAGAAAATAGTGTCTATTAATTGTTCCTGTCAAAATCATTAATCAGTTTATATTTTTATTTTTAATTATATTTTAACATATATATTTAATAAAAAATAATAAAAATATTATTTGTGACTTTTTTTAAAAAAATATAATAAATATTATATCTAATTGATTTATTATATTATTACAGAGTATGTTTTTAAATAATACAAATTCAATATCATTTATGAAATCATATTTAAATTAAATTTCCTAGACTTTGTGTTTGATACTTCATTTTATTTTTATTAAATTTATATATATAGTTTGACGATAATATAGTTGAATAAAATTAAATATATATAAAAAAAAATTCTAAAATATGCTAAGAAATATAATTTTTTTAATTATATCTTAAAATTGAAAATTAAAACATGTATTTGATTCGCGCATCGCAAGGTGCATGCAAATCTAGTATGTAATTAATTAAGAATATGGGCATAGATGATTAATTAGTAATTAGATAAAAGCAAATTAAGGATGTATTACCTCCCCCTAAAAACAAATTATTATCACCTATTTCACAAAACAATTTGAAATAGATTTACTATTTGTTGAGGTTCGATTAGTTTGAGAAAACGAATTTCTTACCGGGCCTGATCGAGAACTAATGCTTTAGCCAAATAATTAATTCTTAATTTAGGATCTGAAATATCACAAAAACTATCGATCCAGAATCTGAAAGATGACACAATTCTCAATCTAAGACCTCAATATGAGGTCCTGGGTAGAGAATTAGTTATATGATCTTTCGGGTTCTTGATTGAGAATTCATCTTTTAAATTCTGAATCGATAATTAAATTATCTGTTAGGTTCTTAATCAACCATTCTCCTTTCAATTACTAAAGGAAAAAAAATTTGGAAGAGAGTAGGATTTCTAACAAGACCAATATTTGAGCAAAGTGAGAAAATATTTCTTGAAAAAGCACGAGTCACGAAAAGTAGACTCATGCACAAAGCTTACAGCAGCAGATATGAAGCTGTTTAATTACAACTTAAAAACAAGCTTCACTCTTCTTCTTTTCTCTTCATGCATATACATCATCTACATATATGTATATGTATGTATATATATATATTTAGAGGTAGGTTAGGTAGGTAGGTAGAGGGCTGGCTAGCTAGAACCAAATGGCCTTGGCATTGATGAGCCTCTGCTTCAAGGAGCCATCAACATGGAAGGAGATGACATCTCTGGCGGAGCCGACGAACTCTCCTCCGATGAACACCGCGGGCACGGTGGGGTTGCACCCTAGCCCTCTCAAAGCCCACTCCATCTCCTTCCCCCTCGAGTCCTTGTCGAGCTCGTGCACCGCAGGGCTAGCCCCTAGGTCGTAGAACAGAGCCTTGATGCTGTGGCACATGCAGCATGAGCTCTTTGTGAAGATCACTGCCGCCTTCTTCGATGCAAGTTCGTTTACTCTATCCATTTCTAGTTCTATCTCTCTCTCTCTATTTATATATATATATATATATGTGTGTGTGTGTATGTATCTATCTCTGTGGTTTATGTGTAATTGTTTTGTGCTTCTGGATGTGTTGGTTTGTGTTGTTATTTATAGATAGATAGGGTGTGTTGGTTTTGGAAAAGAAAAAGGGAGGGAAAAACAATGAGAATATATTAAGCAATTTGTGTTAAAAAAAAATAATTATTTATTGATATTTTGGTTTGGATAAGTTGAGTAAATACAAGTTGACACACACACATATATAGGTAGTATTCCATCACATTGGGAAAAATAGGATTATATTAAAATGAAGGAAAGAAAAAGATGGTTTCAATAATAGCATTTGCAGGTGTTCAAGGGGCAGCAGATTTGGGATATATTCTTCTGCATAATGAATAAATAAATATATATATATATATATATATATATATATGTGCAAATGGGGCAAAAACACTGCTACAAATGGGGTATGTATTAATTAGAGCTAAGCTATAAAATGTTGAAGAATCTTGAGATATTATTGTGTGTGCACACTAAGGTGATAATTCATATTCGGAAAAAAAAAAAAAAAAACTTTTATAATGTCAACTTAGGGCGGCAATCTCCAACCCGACACGAACCCAACACGAAAAAAACGGGTTGGGTCAACCCATTTAATTTTTGGGTCAGTTTCAGGTCAACCCGTCCAACCCATTTAATTTTCGGGTTGGGTTCGGGTCAATCTCGGGTTGACCCGCGAACCCATTTGACCCACCAATAATATTAATTATTATTATTATTATTATTTATGAAATATAATTAAATAAAAATTTAATAAATAAAATATAGCCTAAAATCAAAATTTTTAAATAGTTAACACAAATTTTTAATTTTTAAAATAATTATCACAATTTATTAATTTTTAAATTAATTAACACATTTTTTTAATTTTTAAAATAATTAAACAGGCCATTTCGAGTCAGTTTCGGGTCGACCCGAGAATAAACAGGTCGGGTTCGGGTTCAGATTTCTGACCCGCGAAAATATACAGGTCGGGTTCGGGTTGGCATGTCGCTTGTTATTATCAGGTCACAACCCGACCCGCCAACCCGAACCCGACCCATTTGCCACCCCTGTCAACCTCTAGATACAAACAGTTATATATGATCTGGATGTTTGTGAATGGGCAATGCAGCATCAATTTAGAAAGCATGATGGATCAATTTTTACTCTTATATATATATTTGGTGTTAAATATATATATAGCTTATGCTCTAAGTTTTTTGAGTTTTTCAAATTTCATGCATGATTTTTGGGGCACTTTATTCTTCATCTACATATATGGAATCCTCAGCTGATGTGGAAAATAAATTTGAGATTGGGATAAGAACTTATCCAATGCATTCTTTCCCACTTTAGAATCTTGCTCCACAATAACATTTGCACTTGCAAAAATGAAATAAAATAAATGAATCATTAAAAGCTGCAGTTTTGATCTTGAATAAACTTGTGCTACACTACACTATTACTACAACTTGGTTGTTTGGATTGGACAGACCAAATCATATGTGTATCAAAATAACAAGTTGAGTGAGTGATGAAGATCATGATCATGAACTGCAAGCTGATCATATTTAAACCTCATCAAGATTGCGAAAAATGGTTTTTTTTTTTTTTTTTTTTGGGTAGATGATGATGATGTTGATGTTGATGAAGAAGAATATAGTAGTAAAGTAGGCATAATTCTTGCAACACACTTGTCGACATAGATATGCCCAACCGGCAAGATATATATGTATGACATAATCAGATGCTGCTGTTTGTGATCGCCCTTTGTCTCGAGCATAAAAGTCCCCGTAAAAAAAAAAAATAAGAACGTTGATTGATTATGTTTATTATGATGCTTAATTATGTTTATCACGTTGCATCATTAACTATTAACCTCAAGTTCCATGTGCATAATTTCACCATATGTTTTGACTTAAGTAATTTGTATGAAAACTAGTTTATTGTCTGCGCAATGCGTAGTGTGTATATAATTTATTATTAAATTATAATCATTTTATTTATTTAGTGAATATGTATGAACGAAATTATTAAAACACCTATAAATGTCAATCAAGTTTTAACTCGATGAATTTTGGGTCAATTATATCTATTTCAATACGAAGTTGAAACTCCTATCAATTGAACTGTCTCCATACTATTATTAAAATGATTTTACGAAGGATTTTATATTTATATAGAATATAGCTTTTGATAGTTGTTCTCACACCATTATTCATTACTTTTATCATTCAATCCTGAATTTTTTTATAAAAAAATTATGTTCTCGAAACAATTCCGATTGAGATATCTCCATATTAGAAAGTAATTACGTTATGGGGGCTCCATTGAATTTTTACATTACAGAAAAATTATGAAATTAAGTAAAATATCAACTTAAAGTAATAATAAAATACTTCATCCGTTCCGATTATATAGTCCACTTTGATCTTGCACGTTTGCCAAAAATTATTTAATATTTAAACAAACTTCCAACATTACCCTTATTTAAAGCATTAATTAACCTCTCATTTTCATAATATGACATTTAATATTCTCATTTTCCAAGATTATTTAGGGATGTAATGGTAAATGACCATATAAAAACAATACAAAATATAGATTTTGGACTATATAATTGAAACACCCTAAAATAGTAATCCGGACTATATAATCAGAACGGAGGGAGTATATATAAATCATTTTGGAGCCCAAAGTCAATTGGGCCTTTTATGATTGAACTCCTTCTTTGAGCCCATATGAGAAATTGAATTTATTTTCTTTGGTTTGTTTTTCTAATTATAAGATTTTCAAAGTATAATTAAACTTTATTTATAAAGTGTTAATTTGTTTTAAATATATAAACGAGGTTTGATCCGATATGACTGGCCAATAATTTTATTTTAAATCAAGCGACACTTCAAACATATTAAGCAATAAATAAATTAAAAGCTGCCCAATAATAATATCTTAAATCAATTCAAAGATTGTGTCTTTAATCCTTCTCCTCACATAATGGGAGAGCTTAATTTAATCTAGTTTAGTCTCTAATTAATCACCCACCATTAATATTCTCCACTAACCCATTTTTTGGAGGTCAAAATCAAATCAAAATCAAAATTCTCCCACATCTCTCAATCATCATAATTATTTCCCTCGCATCTACCTATAAATCTATAATTAGGGCATAGAATCTTGATTAAATGCAGCTAATTAAGTATTGCATTCTTTTACTAAACGACCGACCAAACTAATCTTGCTACTAATTTTATATTATTAATTATGACTTTTTCATAGACAAAATAATGTGATTCGTAAATATATTATATATATGCCCCTTTTTAATAAGAATCACATTGGATGTGGATATTTATTTGGCATCATTTCTCACATTTTTTACTGCACTAATTATTTTCCAATAAGTGGAGAATATATTTTGTTTTTTATGAATAAACTTGTTGCTAGCGTGTCGAAATAGAAAATAAAGAGAGAATTGTCGATTCAGGACCCAAAAGATATTTTGATTGTCAATTCAAGATCCAAAAGATGATTTGTTAATTCAGGACCCGAAAAATCAAATAATTCTCAATCTAGGTTTGATATTGAGGTCCTGAATTGAGGATTGTATGATCTTTCGGAGATTGAGAATTTTTGTGATCTTTCAGGTCCTGAATTCAGAATTAATCCTTCGAATCCTGAATCGATAATTAAACTATCTTTCGGGTACTGGATCGATAAAACTCCAAAATAAAGCTAGTGTTTTTTTTAACATACAAATCCAATTATCTCAAAAAGAAAAACATGCAAATGCGGTCATATATTATCATGTGAAAAATAGATGGTGTATGATTGATGTCAAAGAATAGTATACTATTTTCTTCCTAATATGGTAAATGGCAAGATTCAATTGAAAACTTTATTCATTAAATTTTATTTTATTTTATTGTGTGAACCCCACCACAATCTTCTTAGAAAGGTTTTACCAATTGTATTTTATGTCTTACAAATATTTCCCAAAAGCTAAATCGGAATTTTCTTTTATTTTCAAGAGGAATTTTCATTTTCCTTTAATAGTAAAATAAAAAGAAAGAAAGAAAGAATCTCATACAAAGGGGAAAATGAAAGTTTGGATAACACCAAACATTTTTCCCACCTTCACAATCAAGCCCTCCAATATTTGTTTCCACGTAGATTTTATTTAATAAAATATATAATGTATTATGTAATAAAGTTTGAGACCCCAAAAAAATAAATTAAAATTTATGTTTGATAGATTCTGCATTTATATATCATGTGTATAAGTAAAAGAAAAATAAAATATGATATAAAATATAAGATCTCATATAGAGCCCACTAATTTTACACTATGTTTTCATAGAATGCATTAATTTAAAATTCATATACTCGAGTGGAGGCTACACCCTCTCCTCCCTCCTATTATATAAACCCGAACAAACCCAACGAATTTTCTCCAAACACAAAATAGCTCTCTCTTCTAAGATCATCTGCATTCCCACCTCACATTCTTCTCCACCGCGACAACTAGGTTTCCGGCAGGATCATGGACGCGATCAAAAGTATGACTGCGGACAAACCGGTGGTGATATTCAGCAAGAGCACTTGCTGCATGTCCCACACCATCAAGACACTGATATGCAGCTTCGGAGCAAACCCTACAGTTTACGAGCTCGATGAACTGCCCAACGGGCAGCAGCTGGAGAAGGCACTCGCGGCTGCTGCATCTGGGCGGAGAGCTAGCTTCCCGGCAGTGTTCATTGACCAGGACCTGGTCGGCGGCGCCAATGAGGTCATGAGCCTTCATGTCAAAGGAGAGCTTGTCCCTCTGCTCAAGAAGGCTAGAGCTATCTGGGTATAGCATTTTTCTCGAACATAAATCTTAGAGAGAGAGAGAGAGGAGAGTGGAGGAGCTCTTTTGCATGTAATCTTTTTTTTTCTTATCTTCTCCATAATATAATCTCAACATGCAATGAGTTTTACGAGCTCACACACCCAGGTGTCCCCGAGAAACTCAAATTTGTTCTTGATCCAGCAATGTGTTTTCATCCCTACACCCCGAGCTAGGGGACGAGATGATCAATTAATAAACATGAAGCATGCTCTAGTCAAAAGAAAACAAAAAATATGACCACAATTTCTTCTTTTCTTGTTCATTTTTTTAGTGGGGTTAACACTGTCAACATCAAAATGGGCTCCTATCTTCCAGAAAAAAAAAAATAATAAATAAATATCAGCTATACTATATTTTTATTATTTTCCCCTCCTTTATTCTTGTTTTGAATAATAACACCCAGCAAGAAAATTCAGAGCCACACAGAAAAAATGAGGAGTTGAAAATGGTCTGAAATCAGAAACCCAAATTCAGAGTCATATCTAATGGCAGCAACAACAGCAACTACCCCTGCTTCTCTCTCACTACCAGTTGGTAACCAAATCAGCAAATCAAGAATTCACCATGTCACTCAGAGGAAAAGAGAACTCACCCGCCATGGACGAGGAGGCAGCTTCCGTGTCTTGTCCGTGCAAGGTCCGAGCAGCCAGAAGAGGCCGAGGGCGCCACCTGGAGTCGATACGAGAATCCACTGGGAGAATGAGGATGAAGGATGGGTAGGTGGGAATAGCTCGAGGTCCACGCAGGAGCAGGCGAAACAGGACGACAGCTTGCTCAGCGAGAAATTCTCGGAGCTGCTCAACAGTTCATCTGATTCATATTACCAGTACTATAATCTTCTCAGTCAGTTTCTTACCTTTTGATGAGTTTCGTGTATTGACTGATGCCTCCATGTTCCGGCCAATCAGGTTTCTCGGAGTACCTGCAAATGCTGACCTGGAAGAAATCAAAGCAGCCTACCGGAGATTGTCAAAGGAATATCATCCAGACACAACTGATCTTCCTCTAAGAACAGCATCAGACATGTTCATGAAACTACGAGAGATTTACAATGTTCTAAGCAACGAAGAGAAACGCAAGTTTTATGATTGGACGCTGGCTCAGGAGGCAGCGAGCCGTGAAGCAGAGAAGATGAGGATGAAGCTGGAAGACCCGTATATGAAAGAGATAGAGGGCTACCAGTCAGTTCCAGACATGGTGGACAGATTGGGGGGGAGGAACATGGAGCTCAGTGATCAGGCAACGCAAGCTCTAACTTTTGATATTTTGGTCATTATATTCTCTATATGTTGTATCATATACGTTGTCTACTTCAAAGAGCCTTACTAGTTGGATACCTTACAAGAATACAACAGCCTATAGTGATATCTCTCTTCCATGGATCAAAGTAGTTTCTATACATATTCTACTTCCCTAGGAATGCTTCCGAGAGGAAATCAGACAAAGAATTCACCATGACAACTCGAATAAGTACTATCGACATCAATCTATCATGCAATTGTAAGAAATGAACTGCTGTTTCAGATTCCATGGCAAAACAATCAACTCATGCATCCTCAGCAACAAATTTGAACATACATTAAGAGGAAAGATCAACAAATGGGATTCAGAAAAACATAAGTATGACTTCATATAAGAACTGAGTAGGAAAAGTACATTCGAGTAGTCGCCCTGCAAAGAAGGGTCTCTGCAACAGAATCCCAACAAGAACTTAAAGGCATTTGATCTAAATAAGAAAGCAAACATCGAAATGAAAGACCTCTAGAAGCATGTAAGATCAGACAGCTTACGAATTACACCAATCATCTAGTGTTTTGGAAAGTGAAAGTCTTGATATCTATGAAATCTTTCATGATAGGATTATTCTTTTCACTGTAAGCAATCCTTCGCCAGTTCTCTACTGCTCTATTTACGGTTGAGTTCGCTCTTTTTATCTCCTCGTCAGTGAACTTGTGCTCTATTATCCCCAAAGGTCCAGGTTGCAGCACCTTAACAACAGTTTCCACGTCGTGCTCCAGCTGCCTGCGAAAAGATGAAACAGAAAAGGCCTATGAACAACTAAAACATCACAAACATAACTTTAGTTGTATCAAACTGCTGCTGGAGCTTTGGATTATTCGGCAGAAAAATGTCAGACTCCGGAAAGACATGAAACATAATAGTCTTTTAAACACACAACGCCTCTCGATTCCAGTATCATCCTAACTTCAATAGGATTCAATTAAGACAAGAGGCATTTGAAGTTCAGGATTTGGCCAATGCTAATAAACCTTAAAAGCATTCAATCTGATTTCATCATCTTCTCTTCTTTCATCAAAAGATTGCTCCATGAAAATACCAAATTTCATTTCCAGCAATCTTTTTTTTTTTTGGGGGGAGAAGAATCATCATTCATCGTCAAGAATTAATCAAAAGCTTGATGAAACTCAAATTATAGTCCCAAATTCACAAAGATACATTCAGTGTCCAAAGCATTTCTTCAACCCTAATCGATAACTGTCTACCATAAACGTAATTACCAAACTACCAAACAATTCAGAAAGAAAAACCCTTTTCCTTTCCACCCACGTAAAAACTTCACACGAAATAGAGTAAACATAAAAGCAGACTATAATTTAATCCATCAAATTAAAAAAAATCGTCCAAGAAATAACTCATTTCGGCATTCGATATTCGAACACGCCCAGTTTATAGCAGCAAGAGATCAATTTAGTAAAAAAAAAAGAACAAAACAAGCGAAGAAAACCTGAAAAATCTCGAAAAGGGGAGCCTTGATAAATTAAGCGCCATACTCATGCAAACTGCTCGCCACTAATTCGCGTCAATTCCAAGATTTCAGAAAAGCAAATTTTGAGAGCAAAATTTGGGTCTTTCAACTTATGCACCTTTATAAGTTTTATCGACTGTGTCTCAACTCTCAATATAGGGTAAACTTCCATAGACAAAACTATTTTTGCATTTTATATTTCATTTTCTGAAATTCAAGCTAACATTATAATTTTTTACAGTATTTCGTTATCATATTTTATTTCATCAAGATTTTAAGATAATTTTATATATAGTATTATTTTCTATATACCTTTTAGGTGTATGATTTCTGATTTTTAGGGTGGGAAGAAGAGTTCTTCACAAAATAATAGGAGTGGCAATCTCCGACTCGACCCAACACCAATTTAACATGAAAAAAATGGGTTGGACCAATCCTTTTAACATTTGGGTCAATTTCAAGTTGAACTCGTGAAATTCAATTAAAATTGGGTCGTTTTTGGATCATTTTCATATCGACTTGCGTAAACCGAATGAAAATAACTCGTGAAATTAATTAATTTTAAATTTAATATTATATTCTATTTTAAAATTAAACATTTACTTTTCTGGTACTTGGATTTATTCGTGTAATAATTATATTTATATTGAAAATTATAAAACTATTCAAATATTCATAATTTGGATTGTATTTGTATTTTTGATTTCATGTTAAACTGGTCATTTTCGTGTTAAACAGATTATATGGATGAATGTTAACTTTCAACATAATTAAACAAGTTATTTCAGACCAGTTTTTGTCAACCTGAAAATAAACAAGCGTTCAAGTTGGTTTTTCTGACTCGAAAAAATAAACGAGTCGAGTTCGAGTTGGTGTATAACGTATTATTATCAAATCGCAATCAAACCCGCCTACTCGAACCAGACCCAATTACCACCCGGCCCACACCTACAAAACAAGTTAAAAGGCAATCATTTTTCACTAAGACAGCAAACAAAAAACATAGGAAAAAAAAAATGAACACTGTAATAAAACCTCAACAACAGCAAAATACAGCAGTAAAATCTATACACCCTCCTCTATTTACAAGTAAAAAAATCGATCAAGAAACAGAGTGGCGCCTTCTTTTCTGAAAGAGTAATCTGCTTTCACAGCTGGGTTTCTTCTTCGCCCCCACTGATTCATATCTCTAATCCCAAACAGCACGTTGAGTTTCCAATCACCATCTCCTGCTTCACGATCACGTTGTCTCTCTCTAGATCAGTCAGCCTCATCCTCATTGAAGTAGAGCACCTGCACCGGCAGCCGCTCGTTCTGCGCCGCGTGGTTGCAGGCAGGCTTCTTGAGACAGCTTCTGGCAGTCGATGGTTTTGCAGAGACGGTAGCGGTCTGAGTCGTTTATGTCGGGATGAGCCTTGAGGAAGATGTCAATGGCTCTGTATAGACCGTCGTGGGCCATACGGGCGTGGTGCTCTGCGAGTGTTGTGAGAATAGATGGTGTCACCTTTGTGTCTAGAGCTGCTTCTGCGAGGAGCTATGCTTGGGAAATTCAAAAATCTCTCTCTCATCGTCATCATCGAGATTCAAGAAAGTGGAGAAGATTCTCAGCACTGCATCGTTATCGTAAAGAGGGGTGTGGTTGTTTGAGGGATTTGCAGGTATCAGAATGTCTTCAAGAATGGCTAGATCCAAAACCAGACCTATTCTCCTCTGGAGATCGGATCTGCAGGAAGAAGAAGCTGATGCAGACTTCAACAAACGCCATTGGGACTCTGCTTTTTCTTGATTGCCTGGGCAGTAGCCCGGTGATCGTCTTCACCGTCTTCTGCATATCAACATCAGGCATATTTAAATTTATATCCATACTCGTATTCTGATAGTTTATCAAGATCTTGCTGAACAAGTCCTGCTTCAACCCCTTCGTCTTCATAGCCGTCATAACCCTCTGAAACAGATCAAGGCTCAGCTCCGCGAGAGACTTCCCCCACCAATCCGTGGGTGTCGTCTCAGCATCCATGGCAGCAGCGGGCTTCTTCCAAGGGAAGTTATGATTATGCTCCAGCTTCGACAAACCAGAAGTGAGCTGCTCTTTGCATGCATTGTTTGCAATTGCAGTGATCAACCGGCTCACGAGGTTGATTTCCTCAGCAGTTGGTAGGAGCCTCTCACAGTGATGCAGTATGGCCGTGAGGACTGCATCCCGGAGCCACGCGTTGGCCCTGGCCTCGAGGTTTTTCTCGGAGAACTCATCTGTCATTTCAAGAAAATGGGCTGCACATCTCAGGGAAGCCATGTTTGACACTGTGATCTCAATGTTAACACCATAGCAGAACTTTGCAGCCTGCTCGAACGCCTGCGATCCACTGGGAATGCCAGACAAATTCAGCCTTGATACCTTGGAATCCTTTGCTTCCAGGAGTAGTTTCCAAATCTTCCCACTCCGGGAAACTAGAGGGAACTGCAGAGCAGTCGAAAGATTATTACAGCAAAACCTAAACGAAATATGTCTGAGAAGCATAGTTTTCTCACTTTGTGAAGAGCAAAGCTTGTTGCTCCAACTTCAATGGTGAGATCACTAGAAACATCGGATATTGGCCTACATAACAAAGCTACAGCCATATGAGAACCATCACTACGTAACCAAACAATCAAAAAATGGTGCAACAAAAGAGAAAAAGATAGCACAGATCACATCTTTGTTCCTACACATGCATTCCCATGTTTGGAAACCTAAACAAGATAGAGCGCATTTAATTCGGAATTCATTCCAACTCTTGCACAGAGAGCCTTGAAACATGTGGACTCAGTTATTCATCACTTATATGATATAGATATAAGGATAGCAACACCAACACCAACTCAACATAGCACGGTAACATCAGAAGTTACCATGTTTAACCCAATGTGTCTCCTTCAACTGGACTAACATGGGGTCTTTCAATATCAGACAAACTAGGTTAGTTTTGTCATGTTTAGCGAGATGGGGCAGGAAAGCATACATTATTGGGACAGTAATAAGTATCAAACCTTCAAAAGACATATGCACATGTTGCGATAAACACATTACAAATCTAGTACTGCATCATGGAGCTGATGTCTGATTTGTGACATCTGATTCTTGGTATAATCCACAGCTTGAGTTTTGCATATAAATCCAACAACTCAGAAAGATGATATATGGACTATGAACAGTTGAGTATTGACTATTCATAGGAAAAGAAAAAAAGAATAAAACAGACCAAATCATCACATCAGAAAAGGCTTGATTCTGAAACATCTGGGAAAAACCACAAATCTTTACAACTGGGAATTTTGTTTTTTCATTCAAGAACAGAAAATACAGTGCCCTACCAACTTTCTAGATTGTGGCCCATGCCCAATTAATCATACATGAAAATCCTTCACTGAGATCAAGAATCAGCAAACATACAATATGCAGGGCAACAAAATATCATCAAATTGGAGCCATTGAAATTGTTGCTAACTCAATTAAAAATATATATATATATATATATATATATATATATATATATTACCATTCAGTAATATGTCTTGCACTTGAACTGGGACGAAATGACCTCTTCCCTGATATGCTTGGCTTCAGTTCAGCAACAGTAACAACACCCATTACACAAAAAAGCTTCAAGATTTCAGCTTTTGATAAAATAATTTTAATTTAAAAAAGAGTTGGGGTTTTTCTTCCTAAGCAAGAACAATGGCTAGAGCAGGATTTCTTGGACTGCCATGGCTCTAAACACACTCAATGTGTGCAAACTGCGTGTTAGTTTCTTGAAAGAGAAAAAAAGAAAGAATGTGTGGAATAATGAGAGAGCTTTTATCACTCACTCATGCAAGATTAAAGAGTACCCACAAAGCCACTTTGTTTAATGAAAAAAGGGTTTAAATTTTGAAAGGAAATAAAGGGGTCAAAAACTTGTGTTTGCATTGGTGTCAACTTTTCGGTGAAAGGAAGAGAGAGTGGACTTCTATTTTTATGCTCGTTTTTATAATTCTTTTTACACTGTTTTTTTCAACTTTGAAGGTATCACATAGGAATCCTCAACAGTGTGTAGCTTTTAGGGTATGTAATCATGGCGGGTGAATATTGCAAAGATTAGTTCCTTTTTATGCAATAAAAATTATTTTTATTATTTAAACATAAGGGTGGTGAATAAAGTCCGTCAAAGTGGAAAGTATTTGATGAGATGGGTTACTTAAAGATATAAGTATAATTAGCTGGCCATTGCCAAACACAATCTTAGGCTCGTGCTTGATATTAGGCTCAAATCTAATTGGACTAGATTAGATCAGGCACAATCAAATTAACGGCAATCCGCGCATAGAGTTCCAAAACAAGAAAGAGATCTGGCCCCAAGATCATGCGGGCCCCAGCAGGCCACACATAGGACCACGAGCCTCAAGTAAAGTCCTATCCCCGAGACATACAACCTACCTAAAAGGCTAAGGAGATAAGTATGAGGTCGCGCATAACTCGAAGGACCATTAGAGACCTAAGTCGAACCGCCTACGAAGAAGTAGGAACTATCATGAGTTCCCTGCGTAGCCTACGGGGGAGTGGCTAAGCAGATAGGAATCCAACTACGGACAATTCCGAGATCGTTGAAGAACCTTAGCTAAATAACCTCCGAAAAGGATGCAGCCGCAAGCCTCCAACTTCGATCTCTGAGAAAATACCCTTTAATTTTCTAGGGTTGTGACGACTCCCCTGAATTATAAAAGAGGAGCTGGTAGATCGTTTTGAGCACGATTTTTTTCCTATTACGCTTGTACTCTGCAGACATCAACATTCACTATTAATTTGTCATCATTTGATTGTGTTATCTTATCGTTCTTTGGTTATTTTCTTCTTATTTTCTCATAAGTTCTGGAACCCTATTTCATCACAAATCAAACCTCAATACTTAGGCAAAAATTTGCGTTAGGCAAGCCTAAACGGTTTAGGCGGGTTTTATCCTACCCAAATGGGTTGACCCATCCCAAATAGGGTTTATTAATCCCAATTAGGGTATATTATATGGGTTTGGGCTTGGGTTAATGTTGGGAAAATTATCTAAGTTTCCCTTCCCCAGTTGATAGCTTAGATCTTTGATTTGGTGTTTAAGTGTTTTGGTGGATCAAATCCTAAGTCCAACCAGCGTCAGTTTGTCTCTAGAATAGCTCTAGTCTCAAATGTAAAGTCCTGTTTAGGTCTTTTGAGTTGTAAGTCGTAGCTGATCAAGACTCATGCTGGCTACTGTTCACCAGCATGAGATGTGCTTACCAGTTGAGAGAAGTCTCACCAGCAGACGACTGACAGACCCATGCTGACACTGTTCATCAGCGTGGAGTCAAGAGCTAATGACTGGCTACTGTTCACCAGTTGGAAGGATTTCACCAGCAGGAGGCTGACAAATCCTACCAGCAGAATACGTGTTCTGGCTGACACTATTCACCAGCGGTGAAGCCACCAGTCATGGGAGATTCCAAGAAAGGGTTAACATCAGACAAATTGGTAGACTAAGATTGTGCAAGCGCTAAGTCACCAGCAGAGACTGCCAGCACAAGATCACCAGCACGATCTACCAGTCGGATGTTACCAGCAGAATTCAAGATTCGCTCTCCCAGAGTCTTAGAGACAAAAAGAAGATTCGTCTGAGGAATATACTGACAAAGTAAGACTTTAAGGAAGGATATCCTTAAAGTCTATCAGTTCAAGACACCAGTTCCGATTCCTCGTACTGACGAATAGAGCCGTTCTGACACAAAGAGGTCTGTGTCAGAAAAAGCGGACACAAGCATGGCGCTTTCCGGAAATTCCTACCTGCCGCCGTCAGAAGGACATGCGCGGACAGAGACCATTCCGGATGTGTCCAAACGGCTAGAATATTTGAATGGGATCCCTCTGCTATAAATACCTGGGATCCATCAACATTCAATGTTCTTGGCCAACTCTTCACCTACCGAAAGACTGAAATTTATTACGCTCAAGCAAGTAAAAGCATACAACTTTCGAGGCCTTTTTCTAAAGGCTATCCGTGTGTTGATTTATTCAAACACGAGACTTCAAGCTTCCAGCTTGTAAGTTACAGACCTCGCTTGGTGTTCCTTCTCTTTCTGAGGAAGAACATAGCAGCTCTAGAGCCAGCCAGCTCTTGAGTTATTACGGGCAGTTTGCCGTAGAGGATTTACGTTCTTGGGAGAACTCAACACCCAACCAGTCAGAGGAGGAGGTTGAAGTGACGTGCTCGCACTCCATCCATCTGACGAGAGCTGAAGAAGGACAAGAACCGGGAGCGATTGATCCAGTGGACTGGTAGACGGGGCATCTACCAGCTGGAGATAGATCGTAGGACTCTTTGTACCTGATTGCTCTTATAGTGAATTTCCAGTGAGTCGACTGGAGAGTGGACGTAGATCAGTTGATCGAACCACTATAAAAATCCTTTGCCTTTATCTGCTTTCAGTATTTAAATTTGTATTTGAAACCCAGCACTCAAGTGCTGGTGTATATCTGAAAACTGATAACTGTGCAAACTAGGCTTAAAATATTCTAAGTGTTGAGCTATCAGCTGACCAGCCAGTCAGCCAGTCAGCTGAAGCAACCAGCAGGACAGAGTGCAAGTTAGACTTATAAGTTCAATATTTCCGCTGCGTAACGTTATACACTCTGATAAACCGGGACCAACAAGTGGTATCAGAGCGGACGGTTCTTACAGACCGTTCGTTTCTGTGTCGCTTAGGACCGAGATCCATTTTCCTTGCACCTTGTTTGTCTGTTTGATTAGCTCAGGTACATCAAGATGAATAATCCGAAGCTACTCGAATACGGGACTGTGAAGCATGATATATGGCGAAAGAGGTCGCTCATCTCTCTAAAGAGCATCCATCCAGAGATGAAAGATGTGCTAGAGACAGGGCCGATTGAGATCACCATGATACAGCACCAGCTAGGAGATCGTCCAGCTGCTGTGATCCCAAAGCCTCAAAGCGAATGGAACGCCGAGGACAGGAAGCGGAACCAGTTGGATTCCATTGCTCACGAGCTGATCCTGGCTTCTCTTCCTAAGTCGCTGATGGAGGAAGCCCTCCAATTTGATAATGCCAAGGGAGTATGGGATTATCTTGATAGTCTATGTCAAGAAACTGACCAAATGAAACGCAACAAATTGCAGGTTGCAGTGGACAAATATGAGTCCTTCCAGATGCTGACTGGAGAAACCATCAAGGAGATGGAGGCGAGATTCAACGCCATTGTCAGCGAGCTGAAGTCTCTGGGCAGAGAGTACGACAATGCTGATCTTAACTCGAAGATCCTGTCCAAGATGCCTAAAGAAGATTGGTTCGTGAAGACGACAGCTCTGAAGGAAAAGGACCTGTCCAAGATGACTCCCAAGGAGTTGTTTGCTCAGTTACAGGCACACGAGTGGGACATCCAGATGGTGAATAAGAACGAGGCCATCAGGAATGTTGGATCCCCCAGCGTTAAAGCTCAGGACGAGGCGTACTTCGTCAAAAAGGACTTCAATTGGAAGCACAAGAAGCCCTTCCATGCTGAGAGACCCGCTGCACAGCACAACCAGCCGAAGGAGATCCAGTCCGCATCAGGATCTCATTTCAAAGGCGGCGAGAGCTCTATCGCTGAACTAGAGCAACAGATGAAAAGACTGGCTTTCCTTCTGGAAAAAGCCAAGTCAAAACAGGGAGTTTCTTCTAGCTCATCTGACGGAAAATTTGTCAAGAGAGCTCCTCGTGCTTGTTTTCAGTGCCAATCCCCTGATCACTTAAAGTTTGAATGTCCACAGGTGGACAAAACTGAGAGGGAAAGGCTGAAGAAGCTCTTTGAAGAGCTTGCTTCCAAGGCTGTTGCCAAAGCCATGCTGACCAGGACGGAGGTGCCTGACATACCCGATCATGATGATGGGGAGTTCGAGTCAGATGGAGAGTCAGAAGAAGAAGCTCTCCTGGCGTTTATGGCAGCTCTCGGAGAAGAGCCAGCTGAAGAAGATGCTGAAGATGAGGAAGATCTAGCACTTACTGCTGATAATGAGGTACAATCAGTTCCTCAGTTGCATATCATGACAGTACAAATCATAGACGATTCTGAGTCGCATTGCTCCGACTCAGAAGACGTCACTTTAAATGTTCTTCAGCATGAATTTTTAAAATTTTATGAAATAAAAAATGTTTTGGCTGGTGAAAATGCTTCGCTGAAAGGTCAAATTACTATTTTGACCAGTGAGATTGAAAAATCGAGGTCCATCAGCGAAGAGCTAGCAAGTTTGAAAAAGGCTCATTCTGAATTGCTCCAAGATTTCCAAATTACTAAAACTGAACGAGATAACTTTCACAATCTCGTTCTGGAGCAAGAAAACAAAATCAATTTTCTAAATAAAGGCTCGAAAGACTTGGAGGCAGCTCTAAGTCATTGGAGAAAGCCTTCTGATAAGTCCGGGTTGGGATTTACAAAAGATTTGAGCATAAATCAACCCGAACAAATCAGTACTGGTAAGGGTAAGGGCCAACTGGCAAATGCATCAGCACCAGCTGGTTATGCCAGTCAGTCCCGTGTGGCTGATCAGCACAGGAACCATAAGTCCAGATACATTGGTGAGTCATCAAGACAAAATCCTCAACTGGCAAGATCCTCTGCTGACAGGACGCCAGCACACCCCAGGACGCAGACTAAGCCAAATTATTCTAAGGCAAGGAAGTCAGCGTCAGCTGCCAGTAGAATCCGACAGCCAGCACCAGCTGTCAAAGGATTCCACGCACAACCTTACAAGTATGCCAGTTGCCAGCATACTTGCAAGGGATCCAAATCTCAGCGGAATACTGAGAGGAGGACATTTCCCGATAGGAGGAATACCTATCGGAGGCCTGAGCCCAATCACAAGTTTTATTCAAGGGCTGTGAAGGCTAGCCATGGTGGCTCACACTTTGAGAGACCACAAAGGCATCACAATCAGCCGGAAAAACATTTCCGAGGCTCTCAGCGGAAGAATACTTCCAATGGAGCTACACACACAGCCACACCTTCCAAAACCATGCATTATTTTAGAAGGAAGGGAAAGGCTACAGGTGATGTCAGCAAGGGTAACACCAAGCTGAAAATCACACAAGTCTGGATTCCGAAAGGAATGATCCAGAGATCTAACCCTGCAGGACCCGCTGATGATCGGGGACCTAAATGATTCTATTTTTCTTGTAGGAACTAGGTCATGCAAGTCAGCTTCAGAGGTCGAGCGAGTGGATCATTGATAGTGGTTGCTCTGCTCATATGACTGGTGAGGAGTTCCTGTTCTCAGAGCTCACCAAGGTCAGAGGACCTCCAGTTATCTTTGGTGATAACTCCAAGGGCCGAGTTATCAGCAAGGGATGCATAGAGAAAGATGATGTGCGTATTGTCAACGTATCCCTTGTTACCAACCTGAAGCACAACCTCCTGAGCATCAGTCAGCTGTGCGACAATGGTTATACCATTGTGTTTGACAAGTCTGGGTGCCAGATCAAGAATGAAGATTCTGGTGAGACCAAGCTGAGAGGTGTCAGGAAAGGAGGCCTTTATGTCGTTGACTGGCAAAGCGGGAAGACTGATACATGCTTTGTAGCCACCAGTTCCATGGAAACTAACTGGCTGTGGCACAAAAGGTTAAGTCATCTGAACTTCAAAACTATTAATTACCTAACCAAGCATGATCTTGTAGATGGTCTTCCCAAGGGTGGGTTCAAGAAGGAAGGAATTTGCAAGGCATGCCAGCAAGGCAAGCAAACCAAGAAGTCCTTCAAGAGCCAGTCACCTGTTTGCCCCAGTACCAGTCAGGTACTTGAGCTGTTACATATGGACCTGTTTGGACCAGTAACGCCGCAAACCATTGGAGGAAGGCGATATTCGCTGGTGGTAGTCGATGACTACTCGCGCTATACCTGGGTAAAGCTTCTCAGAACAAAGGATGAGGTGAAGGTGATTCTTCCTGAGTTGATCATCCAAGCTCAGAAACAGAGAGAAGTTGTGGTAAAGCGAATTCGATCAGACAATGGGACTGAATTCTGCAATGGTCCGCTGATGGATTTTTGCGCGGAGGCCGGGATCAAGCATGAGAGATCTACACCAAGGCAACCGCAGCAAAATGGACTGGCAGAACGTAGGAACAGGACGCTGAAAGAAGCAGTCCGGTCCATGCTGGCTGAGTCCGGCTTGGGACAGAGTTTCTGGGGAGAAGCGTTGGTGACTGCCTGCTACACTCAGAATAGAAGCGGGATCAACGACAGACTCCAGAAAACTCCCTACGAAGTGTATTTTGGTCGTAAGCCTTCTATAGCTCATCTTCGTGCATTCGGTTCACCATGTTATATCCATAATAATGGGAAGTCGAAGTTAAATGCTTTCTCGCCTAAAGCTGATGAGGGTGTGTTTGTCGGATATGGACATCCCTCTCACAAGGGCTATAAAGTATTTAACAAGACTACCCAGCTTGTGGAAATAACATGCAATGTTGTTTTTGATGAAGCTACTTTAGTGCGCAGGACCTTACGCCAACTGCCTGAAGATGTTCCTGAGGTCGAGGATGTCAGCGACCAGTTGGGCAGGAATTCTTCCGATGCTCAACCAACTGGTTCGACTAGACCTATGAATGGATCATCTTCACAACCAGTTCCCTCAGGTGCCCATCAGCAACCTGAGAGGGTCGGTGATGCAAATGACCTTGCTGAGACCTTACACTCAATCTCCCTGAGTGGATCTTGCAACAATCTAGGGGGAATCCCTACTGGCCTTTTTGAAGAAGAAGGCAATGATGGACCAGCTGGAGTGGATGTTCCAGCTGATGCTGACAACGTTGGTGAAGGTTCAGACAACCAGTCAGAAGGTGATGCTGATGAAGTTGTTCCAACTGGTGAAGGTCCAGCACCAGCTGACGTTGCAGCCCCGACTGGTGGAAATGTGGAAGCACCAGTCGTCAGGACAGATGAACCTGTTTCACAGCCGGCACCAGCAGTCGCTGGTCCTCCCAAATGGCTGAGGGATCACCCAACTGATGCTATTCTTGGTGATCCGGAAGGTTCTGTCCAAACTCGACACGGCAGTGCGCTCCTGAGTTGCTTTATTTCTCAAATGGAACCTACTTCCATAGGAGTTGCGCTGGAATCCGCTGATTGGATTAATGCCATGCAAGAGGAGCTTGCAGAATTCACTCGCAATAACGTTTGGGACTTGGTGGAGAGACCATCACATCAGTCAGTGATTGGCACCAAGTGGGTTTTCAAGAACAAGCGAGATGAGAATGGCACCGTGGTCAGAAATAAAGCTCGTTTAGTCGCCAAAGGTTACAGGCAGTGTGAAGGGATCGATTTCGATGAGACCTTCGCACCAGTTGCCAGAATGGAGGCGATACGGCTGTTCCTTGCGTATGCAGCGTATCACGGCTTCACAGTGTTCCAGATGGATGTGAAGAGCGCCTTCTTGAATGGCGAGCTAAAAGAGGAGGTATATGTCGAGCAACCTCCAGGCTTTGAAGTTGGCACCAAGGTGTACAAGCTAAGGAAGGCCCTGTATGGATTGAAACAGGCGCCCAGGGCTTGGTACGAAACGCTGTCACAATTCCTCACCAGCAATGGATTTCGGAAAGGGAAGATTGATAGGACTCTCTTTCTTCTCAAGGATGGTGGTGACATGCTAATGGTCCAGATTTATGTAGATGACATCATATTCGGATCAAGGAATATAATTCTCTGCGAGAAGTTTTCTCAACTGATGCAGACATCATTTCAGATGAGTATGATGGGCAAGTTAACATACTTCCTCGGACTCCAGGTCCAGCAGTCAGCTGATGGAATTTTTATCAGCCAGCGGAAGTATACGAAGGACTTAATCCAAAAGTATTGCCCAGAGAAAACTAAGTCCCTCAGAATACCTATGAGCACCAGTTGTCAAATATTCCTTGATGAGCAAGGTGAATCAGTTGATCCTACCATTTACCGAGGAATCATTGGATCACTTCTCTATCTCACAGCCAGCAGACCCGATATTTCTTATTCAGTCGGAGTGTGTGCCAGATTTCAAGCAAATCCGAAGAAGTCACACATGGAAGCTGCCAAGAGGATAGTGAAATATCTGAAGGGGACTGAATCTCTCGGAATATGGTATCCCAGGAATGATGAGCTTACACTCATTGGATATTCAGATTCAGACTTCGCTGGATGCCGTATTGACCGGAAGAGTACCAGTGGTACGTGTCAGTTTCTAGGACACAAGCTAATCAGTTGGTTTAGCAAGAAGCAGCACTCAGTTGCTACATCTACCACTGAGGCTGAGTATGTTGCCGCTGCCAGTTGCTGTGCTCAAATTATCTGGATCAAGCAACAACTGGAGGATTATGAAGTGGACACTGGCTGTGTTCCAATCTATTGCGACAACAACAGTGCTATGTGCATCACGAAGAATCCGGTTCATCACTCCAGAACCAAGCACATAGATATTCGACATCACTTCATTCGTGATCATGTCGAGAAGAAGGATGTCAGCGTGGACTATATCAGAACTGAAGATCAACTGGCTGACATCTTCACCAAGCCACTGCCAGAAGCAAGATTTAAGGAGTTGTGCATCAAACTCGGTCTTATGGAGATTGATGTGAGCCCCAATGATGAGGAAGAATGAGTCCCAGCTCTCATTCTGTTCTTGATCTTCTGGAGGACGCTGATTACGACTAAGTCCAAGCTCTTAGTTGTTTTCATTTAAGTGGTATCTCTATCTATCAACTGGTGTCTACTGCGGAATCTTGCCAGCATAGGCCATCAGTTGAAGCGAAATTGGGTCCCAGCTCCCAATTCCAAGAGAAGAGAAGATTATGCGGAACAAAATTGAGTCCAAGCGCTCAATTTTCCATCTTTCCAGTTGCCAGCTGATAACTGATGGAAGTTTGCCAGCAGCCAGTACTATCAGCAAGTGGTATCAGTTGCTAACTGATGAAGAGGCCAACCAGTTAGGGGGAAGTATGAAACTGGTATATGCAACTGATGACCAGTCATACCAGCTGTCTCAGAAAAGGCGGGATTGTTCAAATCCAAGTAACGTGTACAGCTCTCAGAAGTTAATGCGGCATTTAATGCCACATTTAATGCGCACAGCGTCTGCGCAGTGCGACGTTTGGTTGCCACCAATCGCTGAGCGCCACGTCAGCTACACGACGTAGCCCACGTCAGCACGTCCGCGCACGTCGCACAGGAAACCGGGCCTGCTGATGACCGTCGATCCCCGCTTGCTGAGCGTCAATCTTGATCGTCTGATCCTGCATGGACTTGGGTATAAATACCCGATGCCTTTCGACGGAAAAACCTTTTACGATCGTTTAATTTCAGAAACCTTACACTCTCAAGCTTTCCTTAAGATTTCTTCTGAAATTATGGCTTTATCTTCCCGACAACCAGATGATAACCCTCCATCTCCATCTACATCTTCTTCATCTGGTTCACCAGACTTACCAGTCGCAGAAGCCCACATGCCGACTTACACTGGCATCACGCAGATGGACGATGTAGACTACACTCTTCCATTCGCCCGCCTGGTTCAGTTGAACAAACCAGCGACCAGGGCTCAACTCTCGAATGCGCAAATCAGGGCGGCGCAAGTTCAGAAAGAAAAAATTCTGAACGAGAAGCTGGCGCGCAAGAATTATGGAGAGGAGTTGATCGAGATGATCGACCGGGAAGGCCTTCGACAATATCTGACGACAAGACCCGAGACCTTCCATCCGCATATGGTGGCGGAGTTCTATGCACGGGCCGTGATTGCTGACGGGAGGAAGTCCTTCACCACTTCCGTCTTCGGCCATCTGATCACTGTCAGCGCCGAATACCTCGCCAACTTGTTCGGATTGAGGAACGAGGGCATGGAGATAGCCACCTACTTCCACAACGATGTAGAGGAGTTCAGGAGGCGGTGGACTCAGTGGAAGAGGGAGGGGGTGACGAGTTTTCGCACTGGAATGCGGAAGTCGGAGATGGACGACTGGTGGCAGATGGTGTGCGACATCGTCGTCAGGATGTTGCAATGCGAAGTTGGCTCATATGCTGAGTTGAGCCTGCGCAAATTCTCCGTGATGAGCGCGCTGGTGGATGGAGTGGAAGGGAACTGGGCCGAGTTCTTTTTCGGGAGACTGCTGGAGAATGTTGACCGCAACATCAACATCCCAATTGATGGGACGTTCACTCACTCCGTATCCTTTGGGCTGCGGATCAGCCATATTTTGGAGATGGAGATTGGAGATGGAGTGGACCAGGGGGAGCAACTGGTGAGTTCGGATTTCATTCCGCCCACCAAGGAGCAGGCAAAGCTGCCCCGCCCTGACTACCATAAGCCGCGGAGGCTGAGGGGAAAGACAGCAGTCGACCCAGCCACGGTCGTTTCGGAGGAAGAAGAAGAGGATGAGGGGGAACAGGTGCCAGTCATGGCACAGCCGCTGACGGAGGAGGTTAGGGCCGAGTTGAAAAGGAAAATGGAGACCGAGTCTTTTTTTACCCAACTGGAGGATGCGGAAGTGGAGGCTTCTGGCAGTCGCCCTCAACCAGTTATGAAGGCGCCAGTCACCAAGAAGCCCTCCCGCAAGAAGCCTAAGACTTCCCAGCACCAGCAGCCACCATCAGCTGTGGCATATCACCCCGAATCTGGGAAGATCTCCATCCCAGTCAAGAAGTCCGTTCTGGGGCTGACTGAGGAGGAGACGCTGGAGAAGATGACTCGCAAGCGCAAGCGAGTCATGACCAAGGCGCAGAAGGCTGAGAAGCACGCCAAGAAGGCAAGGAGTGCTTCCTTGGTGAGGAAGAAGCAGGCCA
>JAPKLW010004726.1:0-25020 GCA_026898455.1 Plectranthus barbatus
CAAATAATTGCTCCAAATTTTGGCGTCGTTTATATGGATTATTTATTTAAGGTATAATTCTATATTAATTCTATGTTATCCAAATTTTTTTAAATATTATTTTAGCATATCTATATATATATTAAAACAAAACCGGAGGGTATATATGTAAAATATTGTTGATGTTAAAATATAGTTAATGTAATAACCATTTATATTTATATTAAGACAAAATTAAATACTGTATATGGAAATTTATATTACCAAAGTTATGATATTCCTAAAAATAAGAGAAATTTATGATTGAATTTGTAAATTATATATTATCGTATTAATTATGTTGTACAATGAAAAAATAATTATATAATAAATAAATAACTGAATTAATAAAGAAATGCAATTAATATTACAATTTTATTTAGATAAATAATTAAATACGCGTACCAGTACTTATATAATCAGTTTTTAAAAATATTTAATGAAAATTATTAAAAAAAGGTTTATTGTAATAGATATTCCAAAAACTTTCATTCCTTTTTTATTTCAATGTAAATATTTTTTACTATTTATTTTTTTTCAATAAAATATGCATCAAATTTTAATAAAAATAAATCAAAAAATCATATGCATCTATTATATTTAAAAAATGAATTAATCAAATTAAGTAACGAGACTCAATATTTCGTTGTCAATTACATAGAGACAGACAAAATTCGTCGCTAACATGTTTAGCGATAGAATTTTATGTGTTTAGCGACGTAAAATTATGTCGCTATAATTTTTTGTAATGAAATGTATAAATTTTTAACACATGCAAGAATAGTAAATTATATTGCACTTCAAAGAGTTTGAAATCCAAGTTTAGTATGTAAATCTAGTAAAATATCTATCTGATGTCCCTAGCTCGGAGCATTATAAATGGTTTAAGCGTCTTATCTGGATCCAATAAGTCATGAATTTGAGATTGAATGGAGGCATTTGAGTGAAGTGAGTTTCAAATTAATATACTAAGTTTCAAAAACAAAAAAAAAAAGATCTATCTAATGATATATGAGTTATAAAAGTTTCTTTGAATAAGGGGAGAGGATGATAAGTAAAATGTTGATAATATATATATAAAAAAATTAATATTAAAATATTGAAGGATTTTCGCATAATAAAAAAAATAATGAAAATTATTTAGAATTAAAACTTATAAACTATAAAGTGAAATTCACCTATAACACGAAAAATATATATCCGTCTTAATCTAATAGTTGTTAAGCGATTTGCCTATTACTCCCTCCGTCCCGGTGAAGTAGTCCCTTTTCTTTTCGGCACAGGAATTAAGGGTTGTGAGTGTAGTGAAATTAATATTTTATTGGTGAGTGTGAAAAAGGTTGCCATTTTAGGAAAATGGGACTATTCTATGGGACAAACAAAAAAGGAAAGTGGGACTACTTCAATGGGACGGAGGGAGTATTAATTAGTCATGTATTTGAGTTCCATCGAAACACCATCTCCCCATTAAATAATGTATTCTAATTTAAAAAATAAAATAAAATAATAACAATCTTGAAATTAAAAAATGAAATTAATCAAAGTAAATATTTATCAATATAATATAACATATAAATTATATAATATATAAATTATTATACTATTATACAATTGTATGGTTTACACATATATCCGTATTATTTACCTAAAAAAAATCAAATTTAATATAATAATATATATATTAAAATTCTCACGCATTATGTGGGTGCAATACTAGTATATACTCATAATAGTTCCATTCATTTTTAAGTGGAAGAGATTTAAGACCGAATCTCCCAATTTTAAATTTATTATTATAACCAAATAAAAAATAAAAAAAAGATTGCACGCCATAATGGTCTTCTTTTATACTATCTTCAGCTTTTAATGAATGGATATGATCCTTCGATTAAAGCAAATATTGAGGAGAATTATTGTTAGGTAGTATAATTTTATTTCCACCCATAAGATATAAATAAACTATACCAAAATGATATATGTGCAATATATCATCTATTTCACTATTTCAGTGGCGTTTCTAAATACCTGATTTTTTTTCATTTTTATAATATGGTGATTCGAATTTCTTATGAGATAGTCCTTGCAAATAAGAAAAAAAGATTGAAGATAAGAAAGAAATGAGAATGATGAGAGGAGCTTGAAATTTTACTTTTTTTTTTTTTCATTTTACTCAACATTATATATAGGTCCTTATAACAAATTTCTGGATTTGCCGCGGATCAATATCATGAGTCATAATACCCGTAAGCTTATGAATGAAAAAGTAATTTTCATATATAATAACATATAATTATATTTATGATTTGAAGATAAATATTTAATAAATATAGTTAACAAGGCCAGGTGCACCAGCAAATGGGATAATTCAAAACAGGATAATTGCACCAAGCCCTGACGTAGGGGCCATGGCGGCGCTGACATTCTTCCCAGCATGGCTCGTTTGCTTTCTCACCATCACATAATGTCCTCACAAATGGTAGCCCTTCATTGCAGCTTTTTGCATTCACCACCACTACTGTATTCAATTAATTAAAACAAAACTGAAACATGCATAAATCAATTGAATAAATATGCATGGGATCGCATACATACCTGATAACAACAGAATGGCGAAGCAAATGACCATTGATTTTGTCATTGTTTTTCTTTTTTTTGTTTCTCAATTCTTGTTTGGCACGGTTTTTATAGGAATGGATTCGGAAATTTATATAGGAGATTTAGTATTAATTGGTGTAAATTGCAATAATTTCTATGTGCTTTTTATATATTGCGTATTATCCCGGTTTAATTAAGTTAATTAATACTTAATTAAATAAAATAAATAAATATTTAATTCTTTGCAATTTAAATTATGTTGTTTTAGAGACGAGAAATGACACCTGATGTGAGAGGAGTGTCTGTTTCTAACGTGCAATAAACCAATGAGTTCGTTTCGAGAAAACCTAAGTGACCATGTAGTCAAAATTTTCATAAGAAAGACGAGTGTATCGAATTATTATTTAAATATTATAATATCGCATTTAAATTCACAACTTGCACTCCTAAGGTCCATTTATTAAACCGAGATAGGGAATGCTTGGAATTAAAATATGGAAGGATACAAAATGATCGGTATAATTTTCTAGACCCGAGGAGCGAATTATAATTTATTGAATTTTGATAAATTTGACGATATTTATATCTCAAAAAATTTGGAAAATTATATGAACGAGTTGAACTCGTTAAATAGAGCATTTCTATGTAATTGCATGTTTTTAATTGGAATAATGCAATTCAATTTTAAAATCCAATAAATTAAATTATCGGAGAGGAATACACGCGAGTTGAGTCAGAGGATACATGGCGCAACAATTCTTTAAGATGAAGAATTGCCACGCATTAAAACTATTTTGTAGATGGGCGGCTAAACTTTCTAGTTTGGGCTGCAGCTACATTAAATTGTTGGAGGTGGTGGTGTGTGATTTTGTAGACAAAAATGAGGAAAAAATTATTCAATTACATTACTACATATTTTCATCCCACTTTCATTTCCAATTCCCACCCATTTTCCATCAACCCCGTAACCACCACTCACGTTGCCCATTTTCCTTCCATTTTTCTGATCACCACAGACCGCCGCCGGTTAAACCACCACCACCACCCGTAGAAAACTCGTGCTGCGAGGATTCTAAGGAGCTTGAGAACGCTCGATTTCGTCGAGAGACGACAGAGATATTCGCGTGCGAAGGTAAGCTGTCGATATTATCGTAAAATTTGAATCGGTATGAGATCCGATGATACAACCGATGAATTTGAGTTTGGTTGATTTAGTTGTGTTCCTATATGTGTTAGGAACATTTTGGTACAAAAAGTTTGTGTTTTGGACGTCGGAATCGTCGCCGCCGCTGCTGAAGACCCATTTTTCGGTGAGCTTCGATCCTTATGATTTCTCCGGCGAGTTTGAGTGTTTTAGATTGTTTTGGGTTATGAAATCGAATATCAAGTTTGACTAATTAGATCGAAGTGAAGTTAAAATCATGATTAAGTGTTCGGAAGTTATGAACATAAACTGAATTGAGTTGATTAGTTAATCATGAATGAATTAACCGTATTGATTGGGTTGGAGAATGTAACATGTAAAGAGAATACAAGTCGAATAAATTGGAAGGTGTCAGTTAGATGTCAGTCATAGGACCTGATTATATCAAGTATTGTCAGCTAGGACTGATTGAGATACTTAGACTATCCATCCTAATTAAATGTATATGTGTGATTATTATTTTAAGGGGAGCTAAAGGATAAAAGTGATACAGCTCAACTGCACAGATAACAAGATCATCTTTTCTGTAAGCTAAACACAGGTGGGGACTATTTCAGTAAAAGTAAATGTTTTTCGAGCTTTATTCTCAGTTTTCAAAATGGGTGTGAAAATGGTTTGGTTTAAATTGATTGCTATGCTTGAAACTGTTTTGTGCTATTATATTTGTATCTCTGTCGGTTGATGTTGTCAGAGAGATTATTTAATGAGAATGAACCAGGATTTTGCTGCGCTGATCTCATTAAAAGATAAGGTTGATGCCTTAATTGTTTAGCATTGATGTAAAAGGTTGATGCCTTAATTGAGCATTGATGTGCTTTATGGGTAGTTCAGCTGACGTGCTGATACCTTGGGTAGAGATAAGGATGGATTCTGAAATCGATCGGGTCTCAAGGTAACATTTTGAGGCTAGTGCACTAATTGATAATAGTGGGTTGAGTGGTTCGTCCATTCCCAGCTGTTCATCGTAACTTGGAAGTGGGTCAGCTTCTAGTAATTATTTATTTTAAGAACACCATTCCAAAAAATTTTATTATACACAAAAACTTCTTCAAACATTTACTATATTAACACATTAATAATAACATATTTCATTTTAGTATTTTTCTAAAATTAATGTGAAATTTTACAATAGAAATATAAACCAATCTACCGTACCTAATTATACATTTTTTCATACACCAACACTCATTTACATAATATTAATTTTTCTTCTCTTTTTTTTTTTCAGGCCAAAATGCCTACAATTTTCATCATTTTCTAAGGGTAAGAGGCCTAAGGACGACACTTCGAATAGAAGTGGTACCCCCCAAACTTTGAACATAACATTGTCCTCAATGTTAGAGTAGAACTAAGTCGGAACAACCCTCTAGACTAGGACGTGTTTGGAATTTGGCTTAACATGAAGTAGGTGTATACAAGAAAAAAAGGCTCATGCTCAAAATCTAGGTGCAAGGGGATATTCAATCATAACCAATGAATCTTCTGAAAGCACAAAGATCAAGCAACTGCCTTAATCATCTCTAAGTAGTATGCTTAGACCTAAATCATCTTGACCAAGATTGAACTTAGGGTAGATGACATTTCACAATTTGAAATTCAAGACGCAGTACCAGCTAAGCTCAAGCATATGTCTAGCATATCAGGTTTATTAAAAAACAATGTTGCATTCAAACTTTGTTTCACAGATCCTGATTTCATGTACAAAGTTAAACAACGAAAGTAAACGAGGATTGACTTTCAACAATCACGATCACTACCAGACATGCATAAGAAAGAATGAGGAAAAACGAGACATCATCGGGCAAGAGGAGAATAGACTACTAAGCTTAGAACATATTATTATAAAACCAAACGAAACTTCATGCTTTAACATGGAACAAGCATGAATTTCGGACACCATTTCAACAAAAACAAAAGACCATAATCATAAAAACAGAAACAACATAAACTAAATCAGAAATTGTTTTGCAAAAGCTTAAAGAGGTTAGAGAGGACCCTGTTCGTCAGGATGAACCATCAGAAGCCTTCTTAGCCTTCACACGACCACCCTTCTTCTTCAACAATCTGGCGGTTTGAGCTTTGACTTTCAGCAGCACCTTGTGCATCATTTTGAACCCTTTTAACAGCTTCACTTCTTCGCTTTGATCTTCGATAATTCACTCTGCAGGGCTTCCATTGCATCGCTTGCCACGGCAGTCTCCTCCCCTTGAGCTCGGGCTTGTGCTTGAGCATGGCGCTTCGTCAGGTATGGAATGTTGAAGTAGCTCTTCGCGATGCTCCTCGGCTCCTCAGAGTGGAAGGGAACTCCAGCCCGCTTGCAGAGCTCAGAAATTAGCGAAGGACAAAAGAGTGGTCCAGCCTTTTTGGAAGCTTGGACGCCTATGGAATCGATGATGAACAGTGCGATATCAATTGGGTCGCCCTTCACAATCGCGGCCACCATTAAGATGCGATCTTGTCCCACCAAACTGTTGTGGGTTGTTGAGTTGATTCTGTTCCGCAAAAAGTGATCTAAATATTGGCTTCGGTCGTCAAGAAGCTGGCCAAGGAAGAGAGGTTATCCTTTGTTTCATCCACCCACTTTGCGCCTGGCACCGATACAACGCTCAGAGCCTCATCCAACTGCTCCTTCGTGGCTGAATTCAATAAATCAATGAAAGTATCAGGCTGTGGTGGATGCGTGCCGTAGACTGCGTGCACTGTCCTGGGATTCAAAACCACCTCCTTTCCTCTGACAGTTGCCCTAATCTCATAGTCCACACTCGTAGACTGCTCACAATTGGCGTAGAACTCTCTGACTAGAGCAATAACTGGTGCGGGCTGCATAATCACAAAGGTTTCCCACCCTTGTTGCTCAACACTTCTGAGAACTTCTGCAGGCAGTTTAGAAAGGTCCTTGAATCCCCTTTCCAGATTAAATTTGTGGTTCGCAAGCTCTTGCATCCTGGACTTATGCAGCTTCGAAGAAAATCTTGGAATTCTGTCAATTTCGTCCGCAGACAAATCTACAACCTTGGCCTTTCCGCGCTTGATTTCTTTCTTTCGGTCTCTGTCTGACTTTTTCGCTGAACTTTCTCCCACTTCCTTGACAGCAACTTGCTTCACACGCTTTCGTGTATTCTTACTCCTCAAAATCCCGTTGTCATCCTCTACGGTTTCCACTCGCTTCCTCTTCTTTGGTGTTGCATTTTTCTCAGGTACGGTTTTCTTCCCTTTTGTAGTTGGCTTTCCACCGGATGTGGTTGCTTGCTCTTTTGATGCTGTAGCATTGGCTGCTTCAGCTTCCTCTTCAACTGCGGTGCTCTCACTCACTTCCTTCTCCTTGGTAAGAGGCTAATTCTGGGTCTCCGAACTTTTCTGAGCACTTGTCTCACTACAGGCTCTTCAGACTGGCCTGCTTCTGTTTCCCTTGTACTAACATCATTACCCTCTGATTGCTCGGACTCTTGTTCTGCTTCTGGCTTTTCAAATTGGCCTTCAGCATTGTCCTCTGCCTCGGATTCCACATCTTCAGACTGTGCGTCCTCCTTTTCAACAACAACCTCCTTCTCGGGTTCCCTTGCAGTCTCAAGTTCAGGCTTTGAAGTAGTCGCGTTAACCAAATCCATCAAATTCCCCTTCTTGGGCTTGGGGTTTGCAGTCTTAGGCTTCTTGGCTGGTTCATCAAGAATCTCAACTAGGTTCTCTGCACTGGTTGGTGGTAACTTCGCGTTCCTCTGAGCCATGATTGAGACAGCAGCCCTGCTCGACCTTCTCAATTTTTGAGCAGGCTCCGGCTTCTTCAGCTTTGATATAGCTTTAGGATTTGGTGAGGCTAGACTCGCCTTCTCTGGGGTTGCCTCAGGGGATTCAACCTCCATCCCTGGTCGCTTCTTTCCAGATTGCTTCACCCTCATGTTCAAATCTGCAAAAAGGCATGTCTTCAGACCCCAAGAGTAAAAAGGCAGAAATTTCTACAGTACGAATAGGAATCCCAAGAGTAAACATGGGCATTCATTCGATCAACGCACCAAAAATCCACCCCCAAACTTTGAGTCCACTCAAAGTTCCTCACAACAGATTAAACACCAGTTCGAAATTTGAAATCATCTTGAGCCCTAACGCAAACTTGTCAGATTGTCTTGTCAGAACTACTGCATGCGACTCGCAACGATCACAGAAACCAAGACAAAAATTTTCTATCTTTATTTAAGATCATGGGTTCAAAATCATGCAAACAAAGAGTTTTAATCTATATCCCTGACAACAAATCAACAAAAACTTCAAAAACACGAACATACCAGCCATTCGAAGTTGCGAGATCAAACAAGAACAAGAATACCAAGTTCGGAAAAGAGTTTTAACACCCAAAAGCAAAAGAGTAAAGTGAAGTGAAAATTCGTACCTGTAGTTCGACAAAAACTTCCTGATTTATGTACAAGGTTTCCCGGTTTCCTCTGCGTAGTTTGCCAAAGACGGAGTGTTTTTGAAGTTTTTCAACAATATGTACAATATATATATAACCCCACTTTAAGCAAAAATTGGCACAAGAAATAAGGAAACCCTTTCAACTTCCCTTTATTAGACACACCCTTTCTTTTCAATTCAAAAAGTAACTTTCCTAAACCGTCATTCCTAGGGATAACCGCACTCTCTCTCCTCAATGTGCTTAATCCCTATCCACATATTTCCAAATTTACTATTTCTCTTGTTTTCTATTTATTTCCTTTTTCTTTCCTTTTTTTTACTGATAAAAACATAAAACACTAAAACCCGTACTACTAAATAAAATACTTAAAATATTCCACGTAATCATATCAACTATGCTCAACACCAATGTTACTCACAGGCTGTAGCATTCTACTATCCTAAGGTTAATTCACAGAAAATCTAAATTTAACTACACAAGAAAATAAATGCAGAATTAAAATGTATATCCTAAGCTATCACCAAATGCTTCATCTATTCCTCATGATAGCTTAGGTTACCTCAACTTCAAAGTTCCTCCAATATGAAAGAAGCTTTCAGGTTGCTCCAACCTCTTTCATGATATTGTTTTACTCTCTGCCCATTGACCTTAAAAGTGCTCCCCGTGCCTTCATCTTTCAGTTCCACAGCCCCATGAGGATAAATCTTCACCAAAGTGAAAGATCCTGACCATCTGGACTTGAGCTTGCCAGGAAACAGCCTCAGCCTAGCATTGAAAAGTAAAACCTGCTGTCCTTCTTCCATGTTTCTATTTATAATCTTGTTGTCATGCCATCTCTTCACTTTTCCTTGTATATCTTTTCATTTTCATAGCTTTGCATCCTCAATTCTTCTAGCTCATTAAGCTGCAGCATCCTCTTCTCTCCACTTGTCTTCGGATCGAAATTCAGTTTCCTGGTGGCCCAAAATGCCATATGCTCCATTTCTAAAGGCAAATAGCAAGCTTTCCCAAATACAATCCTGTAAGGAGGCATCCCCAAAGGTGTTTTATAGGCTGTCTGGTAAGCCCACAACGAATCATCTAGGTGTTTAGACCAGTCCTTCCTTGTGGTGTTTACCACCTTCTCCAGCACACTTTTTACCTCTCTATTTGACAATTCAGCTAGCCCATTAGTCTGTGGATGATAAGCAGTTGAGACCTTGTGGTTAATGTTGTATTTGGCTAGAAGAGCAGCCAAACTCTTATTAATGAAATGTGTTCCCTCATCACTGATGATTGCCCTTGGAGTTCCAAACCTTGTGAAGATGTTCTTGTGCAGAAATTTGATTACAGTGGCAGCATCATTGTGAGCACAAGCACAAGCTTCCACCCACCTAGATACATAGTCAACAGCTAACAAAATATATTCATTTCCAAAAGAAGATGGAAATGGCCCCATGAAATCCATACCCCACACATCAAATAGTTCTACTTCCACTATATTATTCAGAGGCATAGCATTCTAGGCTGGCAAATTCCCCCCTCTTTGACATCTGTCACAGCTCTTCACAAACTCAAAAGCATCTTTGAAAATCCCTGGCCAATAGAACCCTAACTGCAACACTTTGGCAGTTGTTCTCTGTCCCCCAAAATGCCCTCCATATGCTGAAGCATGGCATTCATTCAAAATATCTGGAATCTTATAATCTGGGGCACACCTTCTGAAAATCTGATCAGGGCCCAACCTATACAGGGTTGGATCATCCCAATAATAGTACTTTGCATCATGTAGAAACCTCTTCAACTGCTGTCCATGCAAACCATATGGTTTTCGGCCTGTAGTAAGATAATTGCAATGTCTGCAAACCAGGGTGCATCTTCTTTGCAGGCCATGAGTTGCTCATCTGGAAAAGCATCATTAATCTGTGTTGTGGCATCCACTCCAAATGGATTTTCCAATCTTGACAAATGATCAGCAACTTGATTCTCTGTTCCTTTTCTATCCTTGATTTTCAAATCGAATTCTTGCAGGAGAAGTATCCATCTGATGAGCCTTGGTTTTGCATCTTTCTTAGCCATTAAGTACTTGATTGCAGAATGATCAGTGAATACTATTACCTTGGCTCCAACTAGATAGGACCTGAACTTATCAAAAGCGAATACCACTGCCAACAACTCTTTTTCTGTAGTGGTATAGTTTCTCTGTGCACCATCCATTGTCTTGCTAGCATAGTATATAGATCTGAAAATTTTATCCTTTCTCTGTCCTAACACTGCTCCAGCTGCATAATTCCTTGCATCACACATCAACTCAAAGGGTTCATCCCAATTTGGTGGTTGCATTACAGGAGCTGTGACAAGTGCAACTTTCAATTTAGTAAATGCCTTCATACAATCACTGCTGAAATCAAACTTTTTGTCTTGTTCTAGCAGTTCAGATAATGGCTTGGCTATCTTGGAGAAATCCTTAATGAACCTTCTATAAAAACCGGCATGGCCCAAGAAGCTTCTAACTGCTTTCACTGAACTCGGAATTGGCATTCTGAACTATAGTGTTACTACAGGACTAATGTTTGCAATTGAGGAGTGGGTTTCTAAATCGTGCACTATGAATTGTTGGCAATTGAGGGGAATGTCTTTGTCTTAATTCTAATCAAAACATAAATATGCATAAACTATAATTCCAACTAAAGCTAAGATAAATAATACTTCTACGTTCCACAAAATGAGCATAAATGTTATAGATGGATTCACAAATACTAGAAAGCACACTCGGGTTATGTAATACAATTCACCATTGCTATCCTATATGTTAGAGTTTATGTCCCGCATTCCCCTGAACCTTAGAACTTTTTCTAAACCTGCCTAGCAAACTGTCGTTCTACTAGATCTACACCCTCTCACCAGGATTCATATGTCTATGCATCTCTCAATGATTAGATGATGAAGTTATCAAACTAAGCTCAATTAAGTTATGTCATCTCATATGTCTATGAAATTAATACAATTATCTAAGATCCCCTCAGCCTATTTCACCTTTCGTTCTCCATAAGTGATGGGTTTCTATCCACTGTCGTGCTCAAGAAATGATTGAAAACAGGATCAAAGATAAGTTCAGTCATGCGAAACTTGATTCTAACATATATTCAAGCAAATGATGTTTTGTTCCACAACCCAAGTGTTAAATAAAGTTAGCTCATACTTGAAAATAAAAGAAATAAAAGCACGAGACCATTCATCATCAAAATACAACTTGAAAATCTAAAACAAACTATAGATGATGATCCCTTCTACTCCGGTAACTTCCTCTCCAAGCTGATTCTCCGATCGCCGGTCACTTTTTCTGTGCGTGCGTATCTCCCACGAGTGTTATCCGTTCTCCCAAAAAATGTTTTTTCCTTTTGTTGATATTTTCTCATTTTCTTTCCCACAGCCGTTGATCTCCTCTCTCTCTCTCCTGGATGCTTCCACGTGTTAAGGTGTCACTGTTTCGTCCAGACAAGGGATCAGCTTCCTTTTGTGCCACCTGTCCTCCCAGCAGACAATATAAAAAAGGACCTTTATCCTTGTCCCCAAATGGTCCCGGAGAGAGAAAGTCTTCAGCCTTCTGTTCATGCATCTCCTATGCTCAAGCATGTCTTTCATCAGCATGCGGCAGGTAGGCTCTAGCATTCCGAACCTGGTCAAAACTTCACCTAAAGCTTGCAAAAACTTATTAATACTTGCATAATTTAAAATACCATGACCTATTTACAAATAAGCATAAACAAGCAAAAAGGACTTTGATTACTAAGCATCTTATTCAAAACAACATCTAAAGTTCATAAAAAGAGACCAAAGGATAACTCTTTATGAGAGTTATCAATGGCCACCCTGTTCACGCTAGTTGAGAATAACTTGTATCGATGATCGTTCGGAGGACCACTTCTCAAATGCATTGCAACCCCCAAGATCGAGCGTGCACTGGCAGAAATATACAAAGGTGGCTGTGGTAACCACGTCGGGGCTCGTTCCCTGGCCCACAAAGTAGTCACAGCCCGATTCTACTGGCCGACATTAAAGAAAGATGCCACCGATCATGTCAAACAATACGACAGCTGTCAGTCAGCATTTTGAAGCATTGACCCACCAAAACGCAAAGCCGCTCCATGCATCAATCACTCCATGGCCGTTCATGGTGTAGGGAATGGACTTAGTCAGGCCTCTCCCAAAGGGAACGGGACAGAAAGACCATATCCTCATGGTGACAGACTACTTCACCAAAAGGGTCGAAGGTGAAGCATTGAGAAAAACCCGAGATTTGGAGGTCATCAAGTTCTTGTGGAAGCACGTGCTTTGTCATTTCGGGATACCCAAAGAAATACGCATAGACAACGGCCGGTAGTTTGCCAGCGATAGGATGCAGACCTTCTGCAACACTTACGGGATTAAGCTCGCTTTCTATGCCGCAATATCCCGAGGCTAATGGACTAGCGGAATCGACAAACAAGATAGTAATAAACACCTTAAAGAAGAAAATAAACCCGCACGACGCAAGGTGGGTAGAAGAACTCACGGTTGTACTGTGGTCCGGAACCACCACCGGTGCAACTACCTTTTCATTAGCATACGGGATCGAAGCCGTCACACCCATAGAGATTTTCGCTCGCAGCCCAAGAGTGGAACGCTCATATGAACAGACTAATATTGAGCATCTCCAGGTAAACCTGGAACTCCTGGAAGAGATAAGAAATAATGCGATAACCAAAATCTCCCAATGATGACGACAAGTCGAGAGATTCTACGATAAGAAACTCAAACTCAGAGGCTTCCAAGAAGGAGACCTGGTTCTAAGAAGAGCTCGCCGGAGACCGTGTTCGGCTTGTTCGCCAACTCCAACCTCTTGTCGCGCTCGGCGGCGAGCTATATTAGGTATTGATGTTGAAATCCTACCTTAATGTGATGTTTTGATGTGTCAAAACTGCATATCAAAGTCTAGGACTTAGAGTTATTACATCATGTAATCCTTGTATAGGATATTCGAGTTGTAATAGTCTAGGAAGAAGGAAGTCAACAAAACTGTGGAACAGTTTTTGAGAGGAGATCATCCAGACCAAAACTGTCTAGACCAATAAGATGAAGACGCGCAGAGCAAGGTTGCAAAAACTGTGGACACAGTTTTCACACGGAAACTGCCAAGATGTACCAACAGTTTCACGAACAAGACAATTTTCTCATACTGAAATGTGTACACGAAAAGATTTCGAACAAAGTCGCAAGGGATCACCAAGAAGTCAATGATAAAGGATCAGACTTATACTAAGCTGCGACTGGCATACAACGTTCGACGTTTGACACACAAGTACAACTACTCTGAAAAGCAGTATGATTGTAGCAGAAAAAGCAGAAAGACGAGCGACTTTTTAGAAGAGCATGAATTATGATTGGACATAATCTCCAATGTCTCTACCGGCTAGTTCCTGGTGTTTCACCTATAAATTGCAGGAACCACAGACTTGAGAACCTTTTCCACTCTGCTCATCTGATTTTACATGCTATTTTGAATCTCCAACTCATTCATTGTCTCTCACAAAAGAAAAGTACTCAAGCGCCTTCAAGAGAGAAGATATAGCTCCCGAAGTTCATTAATTGAGCTCATTGCATTCATTGCTACGGAGGCTAAGGAGATTCCCTGCGAGACATCGCAGTACTTGGATTAAGTCAACACACTTAATCTAGTATCTTGGTGTTCTTACTGTCTACGTAAGAACACAACAGCCTGATCTTTGCAAAGTAAGAACAGGTTATTACGGGCTACTGCTAACCATTCGATGTTCTAGGAAGAACATAAATCATCCAATCTACCGAAGGAGGAAAAGGTAGGTTTGTCCTCGGTCCAACTTCGAGCCATTCTACAGAGAAGAAGCAGAGCCTTCGACGGACTAAAGAAGGAGTGAAGTGCAACTGCCTGGGCGAGTGATCCACCTTGCTATGGACAGAGGTTTCTGCAGCAGCTGGCTATAGATCGTGAGGAGTGTAACTTCATAACTTAGTGAATTACCGGATTTGATATCCGAAGAGTGGACGTAGGACTTAAGGCTTCGAACCACTATAATATCCTATGTCATTAACAGTTTTTCCCTTACTTCTTGCATCATACAGTTTTTCATAGATACTTTAAAACCTCTAATACTTACTGTCTAAGTATAGAAGTGTATAAACTGTAAAACTATTTGAACCGTAAAACTGTTAACTAATCCGTTGACGTAATTAAAACTGGTTTTAAAAATTAAAACTGTTAGTTATAGGTTGCCACTGAAACATGATTTACTCATAATTAGAGTGTAATTACTTCCGCTGCACATTACTCACGCTCTGATCTGGGACCAACAAGTGGTATCAGAGCAGGTCGGTCTTTCTAGAGTGTCCTGTTTTTAGTCGCTTAAGACCGGATCCATATTTCCTTACACTCTAACTGTGTTTATCTAGTGTGTTTTTAGCGAACAGATTAATCTTAGAAGATGATGAGTTATCCTACTCTTCCCAAATACAGCCCAAAAAGGTTGGAAGTATGGAAGAAGAAGTGTCTTCTTCAACTTAGAGCTCAACATCCAGAGATGGATGAAGTCCTGGAAAACGGACCCCTGAAGATTCAGATATCCAAAATTATCCTTGCAATAGCAGACCAGCAAGGTGGTGTCGAATACATAGACAAGCCAAAGGAGGATTGGACATTTGAAGACAAGAAACGTCACCAAGTCGACTTCATCGCACAAGAAATGATGATAGCAAGCCTTCCAGAAGCCCTTCAAAATGCAGCGATGGAGAACAACTCTGCCAAGGATCTGTGGAACTGGATCAACAACCTCCCGAAAGAAATAGAAACGATGAAGCGCAACAAGAAGCAAATAGCCGTGGAGAAATATGAATCATTTCAGATGCTACCAGGCGAATCAATCAAATCGATGGCGGCAAGATTCAACACCATCGTCAGTGAGATGAAGAATCTCGGAAGAGAAGAAAAAATTGCAGACTTGAATGCTAAAATTCTGTCAAGACTGCCAAAGGAAGACTGGTTTGTTAAAACCACCAGTCTGAAGGTCATGGATCTCTCACAAATGTCCACCAAAGAACAATTCGATGAACTTCAAGCCCATGAATGGGACATCCAGATGGTGAACAAATATGAAGCTGCTCGAACTCCAAACTCAGCAACCAATGTCGATGCAGCATTCTTTGTCAAAAGAGACTTCCAAAGGCGTTCAAAAAGGCCAGTTTACTTCGAGAAAACTGCCCATCAATCCTCACCAGCTACCTCCAACACAGTTCAGAAAACAAAAATTGAACTGTCAGTTGCAAAACTGAAAGAGCAGTTAAAGAACCTGACTGCACTTCTTGAGAAAGCTAAAGCCAAGGAAAAGGAAGGACAATCAAGCGAGCAGAGGTTCATCAATAGAGAACCATGCACGTCCTATGAGTGCAATTCCCCTGACCACCTGAAGTATGAATGCCCTCAAGTCTCTCAAGAGGAGAGAGACAGATTAAAGAAACTATTCGAAAAGAAAACATCCAGAGCCGTTGCACAAGCGATGCTCACCAGAACAGAAGTGCCAGACGTACCAGACCATGATGATGGATACTACATGTCTGAAGATGAGAAGGATGAGGAAGCACTACTTGCCTTCATGGCAGCCATAGACGGAGATATTACCGACGACGAAGATAGTGCCTCAAAAATCGCAAAATCCTGGTAACAACTAATCTACCCACACCTAGTGTTTCCTTATGTTTTGATACACTCTCTGAAACATGTTGCTCTAGCTCAGAAGACATTACTTTAGAGAAAATTATCAAAGAATTTGAAAATTTTCATGAAATAAAGGACACACTAATTAGTGAAAATGCCTCACTAAATTAGAAATTTCAACTCTAACAAATGAAATAGAAAGAAATAAATCCCTTAGTGTAGAATTAAATTACATTAGAGAAGAGCATGTAAAATTGTTCAAAGACTTTGAAAATGTAACCAAAGAACGCGATTCTCTAAAGAAACTTGAGCATACTAAATGTATATGTTCCTTTAAAAGAAGCTCAAAGACTCTAAGTGAGATTCTGAGTGTTCTAAGACCTCCATCCGATAAATTCAGACTTGGATATATTGAATATCAAAATGAGGAGGAAGTCTTGAACAATCACAATCATTTAGGCTTTGTCAAAGCAAGACTCAGTTCAGATACTCCGTTGGATAAGGGAAAGGCAGTTTCAAAGAGACCAGTAAATCAGAATGTTAAGACCAACTCAGGGTCAAAAATTGAACTGGCATCTCGACAGAATGCGAACCCAGTTAGAAAACTGGACAAGGAGACTCTCATGAGAAAAACTGACCATCTCTCAAAACTGGATAAGCACAATGTCTCCTACGCAAGGACTCCAGTTTTACCAACAAGAACAACTGAGCAACATGCACATGTTGCAAGGAAGTCTGTTTGACAATCGGACTTCAATCCGAGAAGGTGTGATAGAACTATTACTTTTCATACCATTCTACCAAATAGGGGGAACACCTATTTGAGGCCAGAGTCAAATCATTTTCTAAATCAAATGACTATGACGGCTTCACACCTTAACAGAGTCTCTAAAAACTCCTTCCAAAACAGTCAGCTAAGGAGGAGTTCACCAGTTACACACATAAAAAGCATGCATCCACACAGCACACACTCCTTTAGATATAAGGTTAATCATAACCAGAAAGGTAATTTAGTTTCACAAACTGTGAAAATAAAATAAGTGTGAATACCAAAAGGCTGGATTCACAAGACTAACCCTGTAGGACCCGAAAGGATACGGGGACCTAAATAATTTCTTCTGTGTTGCAGAGTAGGAATCCGCTGAAAAAGACAAGAACTTGGATAATAGATAGCGGATGCTCGGCCCACATGACAGGAGAAAGATGATTAATCAAAGACCTGAAGATATATGAATAATTAACTGTAAGCTTCGGAAACAAGGCCATGGGTCAAGTGATTGGGATAGGATACGTGGAGCACAACGGGATAATTATTCAGCACGTATCCTCGGTCACGAATTTGAAGCACAATCTCCTCAGCATAAGTCAACTGAGTGAAAGTGGCTACATTGTCAGATTTGAAAAATTAGAATGTCAAATAATAGACAAGGAGTCGCGCAAGATCATAATCAGAGGAATCAGAAGAGGAGGCCTCTACAACGTAGATTGGACCAGTGGAATAAAGGGCACATGCCTCATAGCAATCAACTCCTCAGAAGCTATAAACTGGCTATGGCACAAGAGACTTAGTAACTTAAACTTCAATTCGATCCGACATCAGGCAAAGCACAAATTAGTTGAAGGACTGCCAGATAATAAGTTTCACAAAGAAGGAGTTTGCAAAGCGTGTCAGTTTGGGAAGCAGACGAAAGTCTCCTTCAAGATCAGGCCAGTAACAGCAAGCACAGAGAGGATACTAGAGCTACTTCATATGGATTTGTTTGGGCCAGTCACCCCTCCCACAATTGGAAAAAGAAAATATACATTGGTGGTCGTTGATGATTACTCAAGGTATACCTCAAATCCAAGGATGAAGTCAAGATTCACCTACCAGAACTGATCAACCGTCTTCAAAACGAAAAAGAGTTAAAAGTGAAGAGGAGAAGGTCAGATAATGGAACCGAATTCTGCAACGGACCTTTAATGGATTTCTGCGCTGAGCTAGGAATTGGTTATGAGAAGTCTGCTCCAAGAACTCCTCAACAGAATGGACTCGCAGAGCAAAGGAACAGAACTCTCAAAAAAGCAGTGAGAACTATGATGGTTGAAACTGACATTGCCAAAGGATACTGGGGAGAAGCCTTGATGACAGCCTGCTACACATAAAATAGAAGTGCATTCAACACGCGGCTTCACAAGACTCCCTACAAAGTCGACAATGGTTGTAAGCCATCTATAGCTCGTCTTCATGCTTTCGGCTTTACATGTTATATTCACTATAATGGGAAGTTTAATTTGAGTACCTTCAGCCCCAAGGTTGATGAAGGTGTGTTCCTTGGATATGGACATCCATCGTACAAGGGATATAGGGTACTCAACAAGACAACCCAGATTGTGGAAATAACATGTCCTGTTGTTTTTGATGAAGCTACTCTAGTGCGCGGGACTCTACAAGAACTGAGTCTAGGAAATCATGAGATCAATGATGTCAATGAGGAACCCAGAAGTAATCTAGAAAATAATTAGAAAGTTCCTCTGACTAGATCTATGAATGATATACCTGAGACTCCAGCTCCTTTGACCGAACTCCAAATAGTCGAGAAGGCCAATGATGCAAGGGACATCGCTGAGGCCTTAAGGAATACACATTTAGATGATTCAGATGAAAAGAAGCCTCCAGAAGAACAGATTGCAATTCTGGAAGAAGATCTAGCTGAATCCAAGGAAGCCCATTATGATGATGCCAAGAAATCATCAACCAAGGAAGACCCATCTATTGCTCAGACTTTAGAAGCAGTCCAGGATGCAGTTCCAATATCAGGAGATGAAGGAGCTTCTGAAGAAAGGGAGGAAACAGGTTCAAAAACTGAAAATGAACTAACTCAGGAGGGATCTTCTACAATTCCTGAAGACCCAACCATCAGCACTAATGACAAACCAGCAAAGAAGCCCAGCTGGTTAAGAGATCACCCTAAGGAATCTATTCTTGATGATATTGGAAATCCTGTTTGAACCAGACAGGGAACAACCTTGATGTCTTGCTTCTTATCTCAGATCGAACCTGTGAAGATCACGGAAGCTCTTCATTCTACAAACTGGGTAAATGCGATGCAGTAGGAACTAAATGAGTTCGCTCGCAACAATTTGTTGTATCTTGTAGACAGACCCACACATCAGTCTGTAATTGGTACCAAGTGGGTCTTTAAGAATAAAAGAGATGAGACCGGTACCATTGTTCGAAACAAGGCAAGGTTGGTTGCAAAAGGTTACGCTCAATGTGAAGGGATAGACTTCGATGAGACATTTGCACCAGTAGTCAGACTGGAAGCGATTCGACTATTCCTAACGTATGCAGCCTATCACAACTTCACAGTTCTTCAGATGGATGTGAAGAGTGCCTTCCTCAACGGAGAATTAAAAGAAGAAGTCTACGTTGAACAACCTCTCGGTTTCGAGCAAGGAAACCAAGTCTACAAGTTAAGGAAAGCTTTATAATGACTAAAACAAGCACCAAGAGCATGGTATGAAACTCTCTCGCATTTTCTGCTCAAAAGTGGCTTTGAGAAGGGTGCAACAGATCGAACTCTATTCAAGATAAGGTATGGAGAGGACATCCTACTAGTTCAGATCTATGTAGACGACATCATCTTCGGAAGCAAAAATACCAAGTTATGTGATAAATTTGCCCAGCTGATGCAGAACAAGTTTCAAATGAGCATGATGGGAAAAATGACATACTTTCTTGGTTTGCAAGTTGATCAGTCAGACGAAGGGATCTTCATCAGTCAGAAGAAGTATACTCAAGATCTGATCAACAAGTTTTGTCAAGAAATGACAAAATCTCTAAGGATCCCTATGAGCACCAGTTCTCAAATCACTCTAGATGAAGAAAGAGAATCCATCAACCCGAAAACTTATAGAGGGATAATTGGATCTTTACTATATCTAACTGCCAGCCGACCAGATATATCTTATGCCGTGGGAGTATGTGCGAGGTTTCAGGCAAATCCAAAGAAATCGCACATGGATGCAGCAAAGAGAATTGTGAGATATCTCAAGAGTATAGAGTCTCTAGGTATCTGGTATCCCAAAACTGATGGAATCATGTTAAAAGGATTCTCTGACTCAGATTTTTTAGGCTGCAAAATCAACAGAAAGAGCACGAGTGGAAACTATCAGTTTTTAGGACATAAACTGATTAGTTGGTTCAACAAGAAACAACATTCGGTGGCTACATCAACCACAGAGGCAGAATATGTAGCAGAAGCCAGCTGTTGTGCTCAAGTGTTGTGGATAAAGAAGCAACTTAAGAATTATGGAATAGATACAAGATGCGTTCCTATCTACTGTGATAGCAATAGCGCAGTCTCTATTTCGAAGAATCCAGTTCTACATTCGAGGACGAAACACATTGATATTTGTCATCATTTCATTCGAGATCACATTGAAAAGGAGGATGTCTCGGTGGAATACATTAGAACTGATGATCAGTTAGCAGACATATTTACCAAACCACTACTTGAGGCTTGATTCAAAGAGCTATGCATCAAACTAGGTCTTCTTGAGTTTGATGACGTCTCAAGAGAAGGAGACGATAAGTGATCATTAAAACAACTGGTTAATTGCACTTGATTATTTTTGTGATTAAGTCCATTACAGATTGTTATATGATGGGAGCTGTGGAAGACATCAGAAAGAAAATGAGAGTTCATTCATTCATAAAAGGTGGATACAAATGGAAATGAGTCATTCCGAATCCCTAACATCAAAAGGTACCGTTATCACCACATCGTTCATCATCCATCAGGATATAAGTACCAGTTGATTGGACGAGAAGGATAGTAATCCGTACCAACCAAACCCAAAGGACCGTCCCTGAGATAAGGAATACTCCACTCCAATAGCCAGCTCAACTGCATACCATGTGGAACAGTGGCATCTGGTAGATTCTAAAGAGCCATATTCAGGCGATCAAAGATAAATCTTGCCCAGTCAACCTCTCCCTGCTGATCAAACTCCATCGTAGATTTCCAAACAGGCGGCGTGAAGTTAGTCTCTTCCGGAGAATTGCAAACAACCATCTGGTTAATCACATCGAAGGATAACTTGCAGGGTGGGCTGAGATATCTACTTGGAGCTAACGGATGAAAACAAATGTTTCCTTGTCTCCACTTAAGCCATATGGTCCACTCAGGCATTGTTACCTCATTTCTATAAGCCATGACAGGTGTTCTCTCGAAATGATGCTGTAATCCAAAATCTGCTGCAAAGGAGTCTGCAAACCAGCGGAATTCCCTTCCATTGAGATTACAGAAAATCTCACTCTCAGTGACTGACGAGTAGTAAGCAAACACTCTCAGCAACTCCTCATGGAAGCAATGAGGCTCAACAGTCACGAATCTATCTAATCCACTGGCCCTAAGATGAATCATCAACCAATGATCCATACCTGGGACTCTCCAGTGATATACTGACACTCCTCGTCTATCTAGAATTCTATTTCTTCGAATGGAAAATTTTCCAATCTCCTCCACAACATTCGACATCATCCACTCGAAAAGGGAAGAGGAGGAGAAAGAGAGGTCGCCTCTTTAGAAGAGATATTCTATATCTTAAAGAAAATACGAGCTGAGTCACACACCACAGATAGTTATGGACCTCACTTATGGATGAGCTTGCGCATGAAACGAGGAGGATGGCAAAAGTCTTCATGACATAACTTGTCATGACATGAAGCCCAAAGTCACCAGGCAGATATTTAATGCTCAACGACCAAGACTGGCCTCTTATAAAAGGGCATGTGGCAACTATGTCTGCGGTGTGACAGAGAAATGTCTACAAGAGACAGCTCTCAGAGGTACAAGCTCAGACGTTACATCAAATCCTAGGATAAGGGCCACTCAGGGCGCATAATATCTCGAATCATAGAAGAAACGTAGGCTACATCAACAAGACTACTATGATCAACAGATGAACCAAGAGGAAATCTCACTCACTTAAAAATGAGGTATTCAGTACAAAGTCTGAAATGAAAAATACAAAGGAAAGGGTGCATGACTAGTCTGCAGACCTACAAGCAAAACATGACAGAAGAAGGTTATGAAGGATAGAAATCTGAATCTAAGATGTTCGATCAGCCACCTCTAATGTACCCCGAAAATTGATGCTCAATCAACCAACTTAAGGGTATCCCATATGGGATAGGACGAGCTGGCTGACTCTCCAGGGCACACCTTAGTTGATCAAATACAAATGACGCCCAGTCTACCATCGCCTCATCATCAAAAACCATCATCGCCTTCCACACCGGTCGAGAGAAGCTTGTGACTTGGGCAGAATTTCCAACAATCATTTGATTAATGATATCAAATATCACCTTATATTCAGGATAAAGGTGACTCAAGCAAACTGTTGGATGAAATTCCACAGGAGTCCCTCGCCACTTCTGCCAGGCATACCATTCTGGCGCTGTCTCTTTGTTCCGATAGTCCATCAGCGGTCCCATACCATACGACAATCTGAAGTTCAGGGAAAAGGACTCCAAAGACCAGCATATTTTCTGCTCATGAAGAAAGGCATGAATCTCATGACCATCAGTCACATAGCTTCCCTCAACCACCAATTGCATCACGTTGTCATGAAAATTATACGGTCGACGAGTTACGATTGAATCCAACATATTAGCCCTCAAAGCCCTCATAACAGAGTAGTGCACATCAGGGGTATTCCAGTATTTTACCAACAGTCCTGTTGGGTACAAGATTTTACTCCTCATTATCTCAGCATTAGGAGACATAGCCAATCACCTGAAGAGATAAAAAATCTATTTGAACAAATGAAGGTTGTATGCACCTTTCTGGTCTATGAAAAGGCGATATTTATAGACGAAATGTTCAACCACTCCCCACTGAATTAATTGTGCAGACACGTGGACGACTCAGACTCTCTATTTATAAGGACAGAGATCGACAATATGTTGGGAGCTAAGTGTTCGTTCGCTCAGACTGAATTTAACAAGAAAGGAGACCTACAACAGTTTTGGAAATTGAAGACCTGCTCCAACAGTTTTGAGGCTCCTGAGACAAACGAAAACTGACCTCAATATACTTGCACTAGTGTGGTTTACACGCGAACAAGTTTTTGAAAAACTTGTTCGCGTGTTAACCACACTAGTGCAAGTATACACTATCACAAGTAATATAAAACGGAGTATTCTCCGAGTATCGAATCCACAGGGAAGGGGTAAAGGTGCACAAACACTCAACTTGGTTTAATTGATGGGGGAAAATGATTTGATTTGTTTAATTATCCTAGGCATGATTTCAATGGAAAATAAACAATAAACATGAAACAGGGGATGATTAAAAACGAGGGAAAAATGGGCAAAACGGATCAGACCAATTCCTTTTTAAACGACGAGAAAAACAAACGGCCTAGGCTATGGATTCGCTTGCTGTAAAAGTCATGCTACAGCAGTTGCAACAGCACAGAGTAAATTGCAGCCAAATTACTATTCCCAGCTAGATTTCCCAAAATAGATGAGATTGCTTTTCTTAAATTAAATTAACATATTCCTATGCCCAAATTCAATTCAAGACCAGCACTATTCACAGCTCTCTTAGGCAATTAAGCAAACACAACATCTACATATTCCTATGCAACACATTGTGGAGCAATTGAGGTTTCTACTCATAATCTTAATTCTTCCAAACCAAGATTAAGCATAAATCACACATTCAGGCTTCCACAAGAATTGCAATTAGAAGAATTAAACCTTCAAAAGCTCAAACTCCATACCATTAACAACCAAGTAACACATTAAAGTAAGAACATGCAAGCTTCATCCATAGCCCAAGGCCTACTAATTTAGCTCATATTTACACGGGTGAGAGCTAGATCCATAATTGGGAAACTGAAATTCATAATTAAAACAGGGAATTAAAGATAGGATGGACGAGAGGAAGAATCCCCCTTTGATTAGCTGCAACACGAGACAATTCCTCAACCTCGAGCTGGCTTCTCGTCGGCAATGGCTGAGATGTGGCTCGCCTTCTTCCTCTGTCGTGTGTTTTTCCTCTTCCTAGCTGAAAGTCCCAGCTCAATGTGTGGCGATGGAAATGATGTGTGTGATTCCCCTTCCTTATCTCTCCTTTGGGCTTTTATATCCTTCCCCAATTTTAGGTTTCCACTTTTAGGAACATTCCCAAATTGTCCTTGGGGAAAGTAGGTGAATTTCTGCTCTTTTCGCACACCCAGCTCAGCTAATTTGACTTTATCCACGTCATTCCCGAAATTTGACTAAGTTGACTTCGGACTGGGTCAGCTCAGCTTTGCTACAGCATCTTCTTTCATTGCTCCAGCATAGACTCCGAAAATCAAGCAATTTCCTGCACGGTAAATTCACTCCAAATCCTCCAAAAACAATGTTATTTACTTTAAAACACGAAATAAACATGGAAAGACTCGAACAACTAAAAACAAGACTAAAACAACACTTATTTGGGTAAACATAGCCGAAAGACTCTCTAAAACGAACTAAAATAAAGAGAATATAACTCTTTTTCAAGAGTTATCACCCCCCCAAACTTAGCCCGTTGCAAGAACAAGGAAATCATGAAGTTAAACTAGGCATAAATTTAAAAGGCAATAAAGGAAACTAAGCTATGTACAATCAAACAATCATGAACCATCCAACAGAGTGGATAATCCATGAGTACCTCATACTCAAGTATCAAGAAGGGTGGTGTTGGCAGGCTCCATGCTGAAGGCTCCACCAAATTCTTGCTCAGCCTTATCATATAACAACAACCTCAACTCATCAAATTCATTCAGCTGCAGCATCCTATCCGTCCAAACTTCCTTCAAGTTCAGATTCAGTTGCTGCAGCACAGAGATCAGCACTGCTTCATGTTCAGCTCCCAATTTAGAAGAAAAGATAACCGGAAGAGTGTCCAACTCCCCAAAGTAGACATATTTGAGATGGGAAGGTAACTGTTTCAGCTCTGATTTTGGTGGAGACATAACAGATGGCTCGAGGACCTTGAACTCCCTTTCATTGAGCTGGAATGGCTCAAAAACAATTTTGTTGCAATTTTCAATCTGCTCCAGTTC
>JAPKLW010004727.1:6727-25016 GCA_026898455.1 Plectranthus barbatus
ATTTCTCATGTTTAGGTTCATTCTCACCAGATCAGCCCCCCCCCCCCCCATATATATATATATAGAGGTTAGATCATATGAGAATAGATGTTAATGTAAGAAATAAGAATAAATTTCAGCCTTTGATTTCACAAGATCTGCGGTCATGCTTTAATAATTTCCGTCTTCATTTTATCCTCCGCGAACTTCATTATTACATATTTGGATCTGTAATTCCTTTTCTTTTCGATTTTTCATAAGATTTCGATTGCCTTGTTGAGTCATCCAATACTCTAAAATTAAATTTAATTTTATTATTATTTAATTGAATTTTCTAATTTAATGAAGTTTTAAATAGATAATATGAACTTAACATATTCTTCTGAAAAATTGATTTTATTTATATTTAATTTATTTTTTCCCATTTAATGAAGTATAGAGGAGATAAATGAAGATAACTGTTTCTAAAAATTTGATTTGTTTTCTTTTAATGATGTATATAGGAGATAAAATGAAGAGAACTGAAATACTTTTTCCGAAAAATTTATTTTATTTTTATTTAATTTAATTTTTTCCATTTAATGAAGTATAGAGGAGATAAAATGAAGAGAATTGTTTCTAAAAATTTGATTTTTTTCATTTAATGATGTATATAGGAGATAAAATGAAGAGAATTGAAATCATTTTTTCCGAAAAATTGATTTTATTTTTATTTAATTTATTTTATAATGAACAAGAATTGAGATAAAATGAAGAATAACTAAGATATAATGAAGAACTGCTAAGATAAAATGCATGTAACGTGTAACATCAAAATTCACATCGAATTTATTTTATAATGAATCACAATTGAGATAAAATGAAGAATAACTAAGATATAATAAAGAACTGCTAAGATAAAATGCATGTCACGTGTAACATCAAAATTCGAATCGAATTTATTTTATAATGATTCGCAATTGAGATAAAATGAAGTATAACTAAGATAAAATGAAGTATATAATACATAAAATGAACAAAACACAACTTTTGCGCCCTGTACGTTCATAATGACTATGTTGCCCTTTAATGAAGTAAAATGAGGATAAAATACCGCGTTTTTGGTTAAAGCACTTATGTAATCTGGATCGTTGATGTTGTCAAATCTATGGACGAGATTTATTCTCATTTCTCATGATAAGGGCTATTCTCATCAGATCAGCCCCCTATATATATATATATATATATATATATATATATAGGGGAGTGATCATATGAGAACTCCCATTACCATGTGAACATAAGAACCAATCTCGGTCATCCAAATTGGTGATCTAACGCTCAAGACTAAATAAATCCCGTGTGCATTATAGTGTAGTAAAACATGCATTAATGGGTAATTTTGTAATATTTTTTCTCTCTCCTCTAAAATCATCCTAAATCTTTAAATGGTCATAACTCCTTCAATGTAGATTATTTTTTTATGTATCATATATCAAATTAAAGGTAATTTAATTATCTTTCAAACGAAATCCCTATTGCATATGTTTCGATTTAAAAATTATCGTAAAAAATGAAAATTAGTGATTATATGCATAATTCTCGTAACAGTACACAAATTCTTATATGCATAATTCTCGTAACAATGTTATCATATCTGTTTATCATTATGTAACTGGAAGCTGGCCCACTTCCAAGTTACGATGCACAGCTGGGAATGGGCGAACCACTCTAGCCACTGTCATCAATTTGTGCACAAGGTCTCAGTAACACACAGCTTTGAGCCACGATCGATATAAGAAAGAAAGAAGTCACACAGTTTTATCCAGCCTTATTTCTTCCCCAAAACAGCCCGAGCTCATAAACAAGATAAGGTTGTTAGCCTTCAATCACTGATTAATAAGACTAGCTCAAGTGCCATGAGGACTTGGTTCTCGTCTCAGTAATCGAACTCTCTGATGATAGCAGTCAACAGAGGAACAGATATGTAACACAAAACATTTTATGCATAGCAATCAAATTAAAACCAAAACATTTTCATACTCATTTTAGAAGAAAACTGAGCACAGGGCTCAAAAAGGCATTTTGCTTTTTACTGAAAATAGTTCCCACCTGAACTTAAGCTTTACTGTCTAGATGCCTTCTCGTTAATTGTGCAGTTGAGCTCGATCTCCTCATCTCTTATCTTCCTTCAATAATTATAATACACAACCAATTAGGATGGATAAACTAAGACAGATATCTAATTTGACAACTTCCAATCAATCACTTCACATGTTTCAATCTTCAATTAAACATGCTTCAAATCTTACTTTAATCGAATCAATCAATTCTCGACATTCGATTTCATAAACCAACACTCGTTCATATTCTTAACATGCTTCTCATATCATATATTAAACTTATATGTAACGCCCGCGAAAATCCGACCCTTTTTACAAGAACAAATCTCAATAGGAGATATCTTATTTAATTAATTACTATTATCTCAAGTGAGACATTAGGATTCCTCTCGCGATTATTAATTAAATTGCATGCGATTATAAATAAATTATTGAGAAGAGAATTAAATAGTCTTCTCACTATTTCCGATCGTATAGTTAATTGAATAGTATATTGGGATTTAAATTCTCAATTTTGGGTGATTAATTATTTGGGAAGAATTATGGATATATATATGTATCGATATTGTGGAGATGTTGCAACCAATCATTGATGAGTTAATTCCGAGGGAAAATACAGGAATGAATTTCTTGGCTCCGATATTTATTTATATTCGGCCATCTTGATTTATTTGGCTTGGAATGCTTATAAATTTAATTGATTATTTTGGGATGGAATGATTTGATTAAATTGGGATTTATAACCCAAAGTAGGAAACAATTAAATTAAAGTATAAGTAATTAAAGAGAAGAGAGGCAATTACCATCCTAGAAATTATGAAAGACATGAATTATAATTTAAGGGAAGACAATTTAATAAATATCAAATTAAACAAAGTAAATAAAATATCCTAACCCTATTTTTTTTCCAATAAATCCTTTTTTTTTCCTTCTAATTTCCTTCTCTCCCTTGATCGACTCCCTCTCCCCCTCTCCTTCGACTCTTCCTTCTCCAACACACCAAGAACACCATTGAAGGTGCAGCCTTTCTCTCTACCGATATCCCACCCCAAATTGCTCGATTAGCCTTAATAATCGCATATTCGGAATCCCCTCACCTTCCTCTATCTATTGATACCAAAAGCCCCATCAATTTCTCACATCCAAATTTTCGACCTAGCTGGAAATCGAAAGGAAAGGACACGAATTGAGGATAAACGAAGTCTACTTGGTTAAGAGGAGCAGGAAACACGAAGGTTTGAGCGAGAAGAGCTCAAGAACGTCGATTCCAAAGAGGAATTTCAAATCTGAAATTTCCCCTTTCAAGTAGGATCTTTCCCTACCTCTCTTAATGATCTCCTAAACACGAATATTAAATTGCATGTACGATCAATAGGCTAGAGATGCGATTTTTGTTAAGTTGTCTTTGTAAATTGATGAATCGTTCTCTTACCAGTTGGGTTGATGTTATGCTGCGATGTTATGTTTTTGAAGCTTCCATGGCTATGAAATTACTTAAAATGAGTTGAGGAATAGTTTTGATGCAAAGATGTGAAAACCTTATTCTCTGCCCAATCTGTTGGGGCACGGCAGACAAAGTAAACGATTGTGGATTGTGCTCATTTTCGAATATGATAGACTATAATGAGTTAGGGTCATTTAGGATTTGGAATTTCTTAAAAAGGTTATGTGGTTTGTGAGTTATGACCTCTACAATTTCGTGTGGCAAAACTGTGGCAGAATACGTTCGAATGCTTGGGGAAAATAGATAAACCTTTTAGAAATAATTCTAATAATTATAGAAAAATCCTAGACATTGTGTTTGCCAAGTTTCATCCTTGTATATGAACCGAGGAATAAATGGAAAATAAGAAAAGACACGTTTTGGTTTTGGTAAAATCTGCTACATAGTAAGATTTGCAGAACAACACCCCTGTTTTCCTTTGGGTGTTAGGACTGCTAAATGATTTTCAATTAATATGAAATTTAAATATGTTTTACTTCAAAATGTTATAAAGGTTTTGGCTTTGGTTTCATATTAAAATGTTAAGTTATTAGGAAGTTATGTACTCTGCAAAATTATGTGTTTTTCTGTGTTGCCTTTTGAATATGGTTTTTGAATCTGGCTTTAGACATCTTGGAAAAGCTCAATAATTTTAATATGCATTCTAGACATGTTAACTAGTAAGCTGCACGAAAATCATGTCATTTCACCAAGTAGTTTAATTATTAAAAATCCGTGAAGTTGATTATTGAAATCTGTGAACTGCTGGGAATAATTAGAATTTGCTTAATGTTGGGCTTCACCATTTTTAAAATGAACATTCGTTTTAACGAACCGTCACTTCGAGCACGTGCACATTAAAATCTTGTTTTTATAAAATTAAAATCAGCCTCACTAGATGTCTAAGTTATTTTGATGATTACTTTGAAATTGGACTAGTTAATTAGGCAAAACTCACATTTTGGGACTTAGAATAATTTGGGCTAATTTTCAGATTTCACTAGAAATTTCTAAGTAGAATAATTTGGGCTAATTTTCAGATTTCACTAGAAATTTCTAAGGCCTAAATGCATAATTGGTTCACTTAGATAACTAAAGATAATCGATTTAGATTAATAACAAGGTGTTAATTGGATCACTAATTCTTTTCATTAATTAATGATTAACATAGTAACTTAGATTGAACTTATTCACTAGACTAATAAGTTAATTAAGTAGTTAATGTTTATCTAATAAATAGATCTTATAATTTCATAATCTTATTTGATAATAATTCGAAATAATTTGTAATGGAGTAATTAATTGAATCAAGTTGATTAAATAATTTGGATAATTATTTGAGTTAAAGACATTGTAGTAATTTATTTTAAAACCTTAATTAGGTACTTTAATCGCCGAGAAGGAAGCATCACCTAGGAGAATCAAGTGAATCGAACACTCCTTCAAAATTAAGGTGGGCACTACTTTATCCTACAAAATGAGTTTTCACAAATGTTTTCAAATAAAATAAAAGTGTTTTTGTTTTAAACTATGGAGCACCGTATAACTGTTTTTGGCACCTTTGCAATTGATAATTGATGTTGTTGGTATTGATGGTGATTATGAATGATATTGGAGATGTGCTGGATCGGGGATTAGCTACCCCCGTGGTTTTGTAAGTCTAATGCATTAGCCCGGATAGTAATAAGACTACCGGTCAGGTAAGGACTCTGATTCCCTTACCGGGTGGATGGCGAGTGGCCACTCCCATCCTACCCTTATGTGAATTATATGATGATATGATGAATTGATGGTGATGTGAATGATGGGATGGCGATTGTTTGGTGCCATGAAATGAGTGGGCATGCCCTTGTGAGGTAAACGTTTTGTGCATTCACAAGTCCTTTTTAATAAAACCCTTGTGTTATGCATGTGTGATACGGTGCGTTTCCATAATATATATATATGTATTCTATTTTCGGGACACCGTGAACACTGGGTACGCGGAGTACTCAGCCCCTGTGTGTGTTTTCCCCACTTGCAGGTAACAGGTGACGAAGTGGCGGTGGCGTTGTGCAAAGGGGATGGTCGTGAAGATAGTTGTGTGGACTTAATGAAAATGTAAAGTTGTTTCGAGACTTTGTTACATGTTGACATTCTTATTTATTACTTTGAGGCATGTCTCATTTGAAATCCCCTCCAAATATTGATCGAGTCGAGTCGAGTCGAATGATTTATCTTTATCTCTCATGTTGTTGGATCCCTATCAAGTTGAATATTTACCTAGCATGCTATTCATGGTCTATGTTATTATTCCGGTACATGAGCTGTGGGCTATGTCTTCATACATGGACCCAATGGGTTTCTTTCTTGCAAACTTGTATTTATTGTTCCAAGTTGTACTTGGCGTAAGACCCGCGTGGAGGTCATTATTTGAATCTATTCGACTTTCTCCTTTCGAGCATGTACATGTCTTATTGTTCTCCACGCGTGTTAATGAGTAATTCATTTTGATCTCGTTATGCTTCAACTATTATTCATGTTATGATATATTCACTTCAAATCCAATGAAGCATATTTAAAGCTTATTAAATTATTCTACTCAAATAGCTTCCGCCATTTTAATTCATCATCTATGTTGAACTCGAACTATTTCAAAGCTATTTCTACTTCATTAATGTCAAAGCATTCTTAAATTGTTCAAAACCCTTAGCGTGCATTGTCCGCACGTGGGACTGTCGTATAGGCCCGGTTTGGGGGGCGTGACATTATATATCAAAAACAACTCGAATTGGATCAAACCAGGCCTCGGAAACACAAAACTCCCCTCTGAGCTGTTGTGTCGACCGACATGCAGCTTGGTTCGACACCCAACTTCAGCTCGACGTGTAGCTCGGATCGACAGACTCGACGTCGATCGACACGAGTTCACGTCGACCGACACATGCATGTTGATCGACGAGACTCCGTGTCGATCGACGCACTCATGTCGATCGACACAGGCTGTGTCGATCGACATGAGTCGTCTTCTCCGACTCACTCGACGCTGCAACTTGTAACTTCATATTTCTCGCGTTTCAGGCACAACCAACACCAAATAATTACACTAGTATGCTCCCTAGTTCATATAGAACATGAAACATGCTTCAAATGGCCGAAACTCATGCAAAAAAAAAGGTCGGAAGAAATTTAAGTTTCAAGCTTTTACCGGAAGAAAATGTAGTGGTGGTTCGATGGCTTTCCGGCGTCCAAACTCAAGTTTCTCAACACTCAGAAACTCCCTATGATGCAAGTATCACGAATATATAAGCCATATATCAAAATATCAACGTTTCGTACAAGTTTCAAATTTCATTATCGTAACGGTTTTGAAACCGACGACCTACCTTGCTCGGCTCGTATCTCCTTCGTCACTCGATAAAATGGAGCGTGCTTGTACTCCTTAGACTCTCTGAAGATCAAGCTACACGGTGGTGGTAATGGCGTCGCCGACGGTGGTCTGTGACGGCCGGAATAATTGAAGAAAGAAGGGCAGCGGTGGTGGTGTTTCGCGGGGGTTGGCACGGTGGTGTGTGTGAAATTCCAAGAAATGAAATGTAATTTTTTCACAAAATTTGATTTTGATTATCATCACACAAACCAACATCCCACCGCTTCACTCAATTGCACCGCCTCCATTTCCAATTAAAATCAAACACCAAACACATACGTGGCACCAATTTTATGATTTCTTCCCCCACCTCAATTAGTGTATAATTCTCTCCGATAAATCATCTCCTCGGGTTTATAATTCGAATTGCATTCTCTCGATTAAACATGCAATTACATGGAAATATTCCATTTAATAAACCCGTCTCGTTTATATAATTTTCCAAATTTTTGGAGATAAAAATATTGTCCAATTTCTTAAATTTCAATAATTAATTAAACACCATTCGGGTCTCAGAAAATTATACCGATTGTTTCGTATTCTTCCATATTTATATTTCAAGCATTCCCTAGCTCGGTTTAAGAAATGGACCTCCCGAGTGCAAGTTGTAAATTTAAACGCGATATTATTATCCTTAACTAATAATTCGTCGCACTCGTCTTTCCTTTGAAAATTGTGACTTCAAGGTCACTTATGTTTTCTCGAAACGAAACCATTGGTATATTATAAACAATAATTTGACCCTCGTGTCTCAACGAGTGTTTAATTCTTCTTAAAAGCAAATAAATAATAATTTGCTAAAATAATATTATTTTATTTAATTTAATTAAGCATTAACAAGCTTAATTAAATTCGGGATATTATATTTCGGGTGGAATCGGACTCACAACTCATTGTAAATCAGTTTTCTGGAGATTTTCAAGCGAAAGATTATAGGATGGCAGCCTACAATGGGATAGTTAGGAAACTCGAATCAAATTTTGAAGAGGTACGAGTGGAACACATCCCGAGAGAGATGAATCTTCAGGCCGACGCTCTAGCTAATCTCGCGGCTATGTCGGAATTCGATGGCCCACGATTAATTCCAATAACCACTGCTTTATGGCCAACAACTAGAGACAAGGATGAAATTGGCCGTCCAGAGATTTTGCATGTTGGAGTTCAGAGCTTGTGGATGGACCCGATCATAGCTTATCTCAAAGAAAAGATACCGAATGACAGGTTTGAAATGATTCGAATGGCCAAGAGAGTCGCACGATTTACATTGATCGATGGAGAGCTTTATAAAAGATCATTCGAGGGACCTTGGTTGAAGTGTATTCAAGAGAGCGATGTGGAACCCATTTTGGCTGGAGTGCATTCAGGAAGTTGTGGAAACCATTTCGGACCTAGAAATCTTTCTCATCGAGTCACTTCAGCTGGTTTCTATTGGCCGACACTCAAAGAGGATGCGAAGCATTATACCAAGAAGTGTGATAATTGTCAAAGGTTTTCAAATTTGACTCATACAAAGGCGGAGTCACTACATTCGAACATTCCTGTTTGGCCATTCCATCGACGGGGAATAGATGTTGTCGGAAAATTACCAAGAGCAAAAGGTGGAAAGGAATATGTTGTCATTGCAACAGATTCCTTCACTAAGTGGGTGGAGGCAGAGCCCCTGTCTAACATTAAAGGTGTATACATGATTAACTTTCTGTGGCGGAAAATAGTTTGTTGATTCGACCTACCAAGGGAGATTATTACGGATAATGGGAGGCAATTTTCTAGCAAGAAATTCCAGGAGTACTGCAAAGACTTGGGAATTAAGTTGTTGTTTTCAACTCCAAGATATCCAGAGGCGAATGGATTAGCAGAATCGACCAACAAAACAATTTTGAACACCTTGAAGAAGAAGTTGGGGGCTTCAAAAGGAACTTGGGTCGAGGAGCTACCAGCAGTTCTATGGTCGTATCGTACCACTTCTCGAATTGCAACTGGAGAAATACCTTTTTCATTAACTTATGGAGCCAAGGCAGTGACACCGGTGGAAGTTATTCAAGGGAGCCTAAGGGTGAAGTTCTTCGTCGAACAATCGAATGATAAGGAGATGTTCAATTCGTTGGACCAGCTGGATGAGAGGTGGAATCGAGCCGCAAGAGCAACGGAAAGGAGGCAACAGACAGTGGATCGACACTACAACAAATCAGTCAGATTGAGGACTTTGAAAGTAGGGGATTGGGTGTTAAGGCAGGTATTTCAAAATACACAAGAGATAAATGCATGAAAGCTAGTCCCAACATAGGAGGGACCATATATAATTTCGGAAGTTATAAGGAATGGAGCTTATCGTATCACTACACCAAGTGGAAAACCGATTCCCAACGCGTGGAGCATTAAGTACCTGAGGAAATTTTATTTCTAAATGTACTAGTGAGTTGAATAAACTTAGTGAATGATTTTCTTTTATCGCATCAAACATTGTATTTCATTCATTAAAAATTTCCAATCCAAAGTTCACAAAAATAAGATGCGAATACAAAAACAAAGGAAATTAAAAAGTTATGGAGTACGTCGTCTAAAAGAAAGATGGATAATCGACGTTCAAGATGCTGAGTTATTCTGATTCTAGCCATCTTGTTGCTTTGGATCTTCTTCGTTCTCCAACCGATTCTCTTCATCATGATCGGATCCATAGGAATCATTATCAGACTCAGAGTTCAAAAAGCTTAAGTCCAAATCAGGGTATTTGGCATGGATCGACTCAGTAACCTTGGACGTGGCAAGGACAACCATGTTCTCAAAGACTGGACGACCTAATGGAGTATCCATCAACTTGTAGAGATCCAACCCCTCAGCATCTTCCTTAGCTTTTCGAAGGGCTTCCTGAGCAGCTTCAACTTCGGCTCGAGCAGCACTCGCCTCTGATCGAGTGGCAATTAATTCTTGTTCTTTGTTGACTAGCTGCGCGGCTTGCAAATCTCGAAATTTCTTCTCCGACCTTACTTCATCCAAAACGGCCTGCTTCTCGATCGTTAGCTGTTCGACGAGTCGACGGGCAGCATCCAACTCGGAAGAAGCGACTGAAAGAGCATCGATAGCCTCATTCTTTTCTCTCTCAACCTTGCCGATCGATTAAGCGAGAGCAACCTTATCTCTCTTCTCTTCGGCAATAGCTTTGACGACACTGTAAAATACTGTCCGCATTCCTTCGAGATTCTTGTTTTTTTTTTATAAAAAAAAAAAAAGAGAAAGTCAGAGATCGTCTCGAATCAAAAAAAGGGGGTTAAAAAAATACGGCGTGTTGTAGATCGCAGAAGACAGTATAATCTTGAAATATGATTTTAAAAGAAAAAACTTTTTTAGAAAAGGAAACCATCCGTTTAGTATAACATACCGTATAAATTATGCGTTAAGCAACTCACACCACAGCATTACTTTTAAAAACAAAGATAAAATACACATAGATGAACTATTTACACCTTTGTTAAATCTAAAGGAGCCAACAACACTTCAAACTCGATTAGGAAAATCTGACTCTACACGATTAGTTAATAAATCAAGAATTGAATACCTAACTGAACCACAAATAAATGGGCCAGACAGACAGTAATACACAAGAAAAACTCGAAGAATTAGGAAAACTAGTAATTGATTTATCTCGCAGAATATAAAAATGAATACTAAACAAATACTCATTTTGATCATCGAAATATCTGTCATAGACTACCTCATGCTTTTAATTGTTTCTGCCATGACTTTAAATGTCATTATTGATGACTTAATAATCGTTATTTAGATTTTTATGGTAAATTGGTAATTACGATTCAATTTGATTTTTTACTTATAATAATTAGGTCTACTACACTTGGGAAGTAAAACCTTGAAATATCTTAGCACGCTGGGCGCTCGCGCCCCATACACTCGCGCAAATGTGAATTGATGACTTAATAATCGTTATTTAGATTTTAGTAGGGATGTCAGTCGGGCCAACTCGTCGGGTTTCGGGTCAGTCTTATCGGGCTGCGGGCTAATTGGTCCGGGTAAAATCGGGTTGAAATTTTTTCGGGCTAAAAAATCTTGACCCTAACCCATCGATTTTTGGGCTGGCCCGACGGGCCCAATGAATTTATTAATTATTTTTTATTTTCAATATATTTTCACTCTGTTAATATTTTAAATGTTGAAAAATAAACAAAATAATGCTTATCTCTTATAAAAATGGATAACACATCACAAATTTTTATATAATAATAAATTTAAACATTAAAAATATATTATTTTTTTTATTTTAGCAATATTTGATAGTCCTTCCTGATGATGATTTACTCACTCTGAACAGCATGCTAAGTGTCTCTTCCGGGATGGGAGTAAATACCAAAACATCATTATCTTCCGCTATTCCCTCATCAATTTTCTGCTTGAAGTTCCTGTAAGCAAGTGTTACCGACCAGTGAGATCTCTTCTCCCGGTCAACATAAACCGCATCCTGGTAATCTTTGGTTTTTCGCTGCCTGTATTCAACAGTCCATCCAGCCTTCATAAGCATGTCAACTATTTGATCCCTCACTAACTGCTTCTGTTCCCTTAACCCCATTTCCTTCATTTCAGCAAGGTTTATCGTCCCATTCTTTCGCTGCACAACACCATTCCTCGAATAACATTTACCAACCTCCATCTTCTTTATGCCCCCATTCTTTCGTGGATCTTCGCCCTCTCGCCTAATTCTTGGTCTTCCTCGACCTCTACCATCAACCTTCTTCTGCTTCTTGCTTTCTGCCTCCTTTTTTTGCCACTTAACACCACTCCTCAAATAACTTATACCAACATCCATCTTATTTATGCCCCCATTCTCCGCCTTTAGAGGCTTTTCGCCCTTTCTTGGTCTTCCTCGACCTCTACCACCCCCCTTCTGATCGGATGAGGAAGCCACACATTCACTTTCCACTTTCCGAGGCCTCCCTCGCCTACTGTTACACTTCACTTTGCGGGGCCTTCCTCGCCCACGCTTCTTCTCATTACTCGACGAGGGAACCTCGCATTTACTTTCCGTTGTTCGAGGTCTGCCCCGCTTACGGTTTTCCTTTCTCTTTTCCGGCAAAATGCTCACCTCACTTTCAATAACACACTCCACCGGCAGCTCCGGCTGATCGGTATCTTCCATCTCAGTCTCTGGCTTTTCACCATCACTTATAGCAATTGTCCTTGACCTCAAGATCTTACCATTCTTCGGCAATCCACCAGCTCCCTCATTCCCTTGTTGATTTGAATTAGACTTCGCACCCCTTTTTCGTTTCCTCTCAACTGATGGTTGTTTGTTAAGATCATCTTCGACTTCCCCGCTCCCTTCCCCCATCTCAATCGAGATTCCTATTATTCCCTGCCATCGGAGAAACACAAACAGAATCGTAAACCCAAGGGAGATGAAATAACTAACACACACCAAAAAAAAAAAAAAAGTCGTCGCACAATTCAACCAAACAGGATACAGCTACAACACTGGAAATAGGCAAAACGAGGAGAAATCTTACCAACGACGTATGCAGACAAAATGTAACTCAGACAATACCGTACAGATTATCTGTATCTATTTGATGTGTAGCTGAGAGAGAGAGAGAGAGAGAGAGTTTTGATTGAAAAGTGTAAATTGAGGATTTTAGGCACATCAATTTACATTTTTTTTTTAATTTATAGGTTTGTGGGGGATGAAATAGTAAATTTCACTCATACAACATTAGCTATATTTTCCTTGCATTGTTGTTATTTTCCTTAAAAAAAATAATCTTTTTGACTTGTCATTTTCCTTTTTAAAAATTAGATATTTATAATAAAATACAAATAGTTTGATTTATTTATTTATTTACAATCTTAATCATTTTATATTAAAAAAGATTTGTTAAAAACAGATACCTTTTGACATTTATTCCCACTACAATTGTGTGAAAATATATAGCAAATTCAATAATATAATGTTGGAACATGATATCCACGCAATAAATATAAATCATAATGAAACTACTTTCTTTAAATTATTCATTATTTGTTGGGTAATGGGTAGGTATGTTGGCTCTATGTAGTTTTACGTTACAAGTAAAATAATATTTTTGTTGATATTTCGTAATTCCAATAAAATCTTAAATACAATAAAATAACTCATCAAACGACCAATTTACATATGATAATTTCATGGCCCTGTAAATTATATATCAAATTTATTTTGGATATTTCTAACATAATAAATACAATAAAAGAATAATAAACTATACCCCATTCAAAAACTAAGTGATAGTTATGCAGTTTAAACTAGGGTGGAAGTCTTTTTCCCTTTAGGGGTGAGCATGAGTCAAACCAGTTCACGAGCTACTCAGGATCGACTCGAAAAAAATTCAAAATTGATCGATACTAATCGAGTCGAGTTCGAGCTTCGTGATACTCGATTCGATAGGCTCGTGAGCCTTATCGAGCTTGAGTTTAAATTGAGCCTGTGTTGAGCTTGAATTCGAGCTTGGCTCACGAGCCTGATCGATCGAGCCGAGTCGAGCTTGTCGAGTCTAAAAACGAATCGAGCTCGAGTTTGAAAATTTGAGTTCGATCACATCACGAGCTCAAGCCTGACTATAATCGACTCGAGCTCAAACCTGACTATACTCGACTCATGATCACCCCTACTCCCCTTCAACTCTGTTATAGTAGTTTTTTTTTTTTTTTTTTCAATTAGTGTACGATGATTGCATGGCCTTATTAATTGAATCCAACAAAGCATGGGCTATTGTTAACAAAATATTGGTATATTGAAATCATATTTAATTTGGCCCAGAATATTTGAGCCTAATAGACTTGGCCCAAATAAATATTATTAACCAATTGGATTGGACCCAAACTTGGGGTCATTTTGGTATTTAGGATTTTAAGATTGATATATTGTTTTTAAAATCATTTAATCTAATCAATTATATTCTTGAAGAGAAATGCAACCAGTGATTTATTTGCTTTATAGCCATTTATATTGCAAGGAAGAAATTGTATATCTATATATATATATACTAAAGAAAAGAAGTGAAAAAATAACTGTTCCGCCAAAACTATAAAAAAAACGTATATCAATATTTTAAAACAATATGTTGTCAAAAATATCAAATTGGTAAAGTTGGTCTAAGGTGTTGAATTTAAGTTTCTGCATCCAAGAGGTTTTGTGTTCAACTCCTACCCTCAACATATAAATTTTTGTTTTTTTACACAAAAATTATATGTTCAATTATTTTAAATAAAAAGATGGGAACATTTATTCCATCAAATAGAAATATTATTTTATTTTATTTAAATACATTATAATTTAATTTTAATTAATACTCATCATAATAATCAATTTTGTACTATAATACATTATAATCTATTTTTAATTAATACTCATCATAATAATCAATTTTGTACTATAAATATAGTCGGTCTTATTTTCAATTTCTATATTCCATAATAAAAGATAATTATCTCCATTAATTGTCAAAAAAATATTTTATTTTTTATCAATAATTTATATAATTTCGATAATCAAGCTATAATAAAATTTATGAACTAACATGCAAACTTAAATGATGATTATAAACAAAATTATTTTAAAATTATATTTTTCAAAAATTGTAAGATAGTAATATTTAATAAATTAATAAGATAGATTAATATAACCTTAGTTAATTTATTATTTATATTTATAATTTATATAATCTTTTATAAATTATATATTAATTTTGTAAATCAGATACAAATTAATTATTTTTATAATTTAAAATATTGAATTATATATAATATGTGCTATAACGATTAATAAGCTACTCATTAATGTAATTACAAATATAATTATAGAAATTTATATATAAACTTATAGTCAAATATCACATGTTATTTTATAATTTTAATTTAAATTAGTAAAAGAACAACATATGTTAACATTTAAAATGTGGGTACATCAGTTCAATTTTTTCTATTTTATTTTATTTAGTATTTTTATTTTATTTTAAACTATATAAAATGTGAGTGTATCAATTTGACTTTTTATGTTACTTAAAAATAGTACTATCTATATATTAAAAATATTAACCATGGGTACACCAATTTAATTTATTTATTTTATTTAAATTATAATTTATGTTAAAAATATATAACATGGGTACATTAGGTTGAAAACTTATATCATTTATCCTATATATCAAACACATAACTATTATATATATAATATTTATATCTAATATTGGTTTACTAAAATCAAACGCTTGATATATTTATAATTTGTTAACAATACTTAAATCTAATATTTCCGTGCAACGCATGGGTGAAATAATAATCTATAAATATATTAAGTAGAGTAGTGTACAATAAATGTTCCCTCTTTATTATTTATTTAATTGCATAGTTTACTGCGACAAACATGAATTTAACCTTGCGTATTTATTGTTTGAGAATAAACCCCATGTTCTGTATCCCTCCCCCACAAACACACACACGCAAGTCACCACAAATATGGGTAAACCGTGCAAACTTAATTTATATACATAAAAATAACAAAAGTTCGACAAGCACATCTCATTTTCTTCTACAATATTTATATTTTTCTGTATTTCTTTTATTTCAATATTTTTCTTTGAATCTACATAAAAGCATGGTGATAAATTCTTTGTGGATCCAATTCATCCAATTTTCAAGTCCCACCTGAAATGAAATCATCGTGGAAACATTCTTACGTTTAAGCAAAAAGATAAGTAATTTTGACACTTTATTCTGCGAGTCTTTCTCTCTAAGATTGTATTAATTTATGTAACTGAACTGTTCAAAAATCTTTATATTCTCTGTATTTCTTTTATTTCACAATTTTTCTTTGAATCTAAATAAATTAATCATGATTATTTCTTATGTGGTTGCAATTCACCCAAATTTCAAGTCCCACTTGAAATGAAATCATCATGTAAACATTCTAATATTTCAGCAAAAAGATTTCACAATCTTGAAATCAAATTAAATGGATTGAATTGCAATGAATTTCGACACTTTTTTCACTACACTGTGAGTCTTTCTATTTAAGATTGTTTAAATTTATGTAACTAAATTGTTCAAAAAATTCTTCCTTGAAAAGAAAAAGATTTCTTATCTAAAAATAAAAAAATGTTCATTCAGATTTTCAATAAAGTATTGTGAAAACTAATCTAATTCGACAAGTAACACTAATTTATAAAGTGATCAAGAAATTAGGAGTACTATTGTGAGGAGTATAAAATTTAAAAAAAAAATTAAAGTTAATTTATAAAAGTGATTTGAAGAAAATATAAAATAGAATAAGATTATCGTAGATTCCAAACACTTTCAAATATATTTTGTAATCAAGACAAATAAACTGGAAGAATAAGAAAAAAAATTTGAATTAATTCAAGGACGAGTCAATGTTGGTTGTCCATGCAATATTGGGAAAACGAAAAAATAATTGATCTAAACTTCATGTTATGGAAAGAGGGGAATGTGAGAAGTTTGCAAGGGGAAAACACACAAATTCAAGAGTAAGGATTGATGATAAAACAAAGGAATAATGATGTCTTATTGATTCGTGGGAAAATTTGCATTTTTTTTTTTGTCCGTTGCGGTGCGAAATGGAAAACTTGGTAGCAGAATTGATATAGAGTATGCAATCGTGGAGCAAATATGGACAAAATGACAGATACGCAATTGGAAGCAACGAAGAATCTCCCCGCATCCAATCGATCTAGGAGTGTTGCTTCTAATTTATAAAACTAATTATATAAAATGAAACAGGACTTGGTTAATTATAGTGCACCCAATCCAATATTATATTTAATTATTGTACCCTAACTGTAGAAAAGGGGAAATATTGGATGTTATTTGAATTAAAATTATTTTTATATGTTTTGTTTCAAACATTGTTTAATATTAAATTGTGAATTAAAATATAATTCGTTACATGTTAAATCAAATTATAATTTGCAAACATTATTTTCTTTTTTACAAAAATCAACTATTGTGAGGAATGAATGAGTAAAAATATAGTTGTCCTCTTTATATTACGATACCACGACATATTAGAATAGTTTTAGTATTTTAATAGAGTTAGTTGTCTCTTAAAACTTAAAAAAATTGGTTTAATAATATTTAATATAATAATTTCGTGCAACGCACGGGTGAAATACTACTCTATATCTATATATACTAAAAGGCAAAACCCCCACCCAAAAAATTTTTTCCCCCCAAAATCACTTACCAAAAATAAACCAGCAATATATTAGGTAAGTAATATTAAATATGGTAAATATATAATAATTATTACTAATTATTTTATTGAAATATGTAAATAATTAATAATTATTACATGTATATATGTTTTGTATAATTATCAATTAATTATTGTTATTCATGTATCAATTAAAAATCTCATTAAAAATATATAATTCAAAAACTAATTCTGAATATAATTAATTAATCATCTATCTACATCTACTTAAAAATAAAACTTATATAATTAAAAAAATTAGCTCATCTAAATTTTTAAAAAATAATTATATAGAGATTATGGAAATTAATTTATATAAATAACCCAACATGACAAGAAATAGGGTACATAAATAAAATAATTACATACTAAAATTACAAAATTTAAATAAGTAACATAATTATATAATTTAAGTTACAATTCATTGATTAAAGCAAGATTATAGGTGTTATTGGCATATTTTAATCATTTCATTAATACTAATTTGATTTAAAATATGTATAAATAGTATGCATCAGTTTCTTTGTCATTTGGACAGCCTATTATCTTGAATAAGGTATGAAACTAATTAAATATGAAGCATGATTAGTGGTAGATGGTTTTTTATACATTAGCATAAATAGGGTACATGATTGTTAGTATAAATAGGATTGAACCTCATTGGAAATCATCATCTTTTTTATTTTGTTCATTAGTTCAGTTAGTGTTCATTCAAATTTATTCTCAAAACTCATATTTTTGTATTCTTATATTTTTGTGTTCTCAAGACCAATGTCAGTGCACGATGGAGATCTATTTTCTAAGAATTTGTCACAGCTATATTGACTCAAGTGAATGTGTCTTCTTAGTTAAATTATATATGCAATTTGTTCAGAGATATTTGTGTAGTTATTTTTGTTCTATAATATTGTCCATTGTTCTTAATTGAGTGCTGATTTTTTTTTTCATTCTCTTTCACGCATTTAGTTGGTTTTATTTTATTCCTCATTTGTTTTAAACTGAGTGTTAATTTTTTATGCAATAAAATATCATTATTGTGTAATGTGCAATCTGATTTTATATAATTATCT
>JAPKLW010004728.1:0-25016 GCA_026898455.1 Plectranthus barbatus
TTACAAATGCAAATGACGTACCTTGTCCCTTGCTTCCGCATGCGCTCTTACTTGAAGTGACACCAACCCTCTTCATTTCATTTGACCTCCTCTCACGAGATCTGCGATCAATCATGTTCTTGCATACAATATGAACCACATCTTTCAATGTGCCCAAGCTGTGCTCAAGATCAGATAACTCAGATTCCCATGAAGGCATGAAAGACTGTCCTGCTATGAGATCAGTAAGCAACTCCTTGAAAGAGTACTCACTTCTCTTAGCTACATCACTCTTAAAGTCATAGAATGAAAGTGGTAAGGAGTTCAGGATTATATCGATCCTATCCCGATCACTGATACATCCACCTCCACGTGTGAATCGTTTCATGGTGTTATCCATGATCATCACATGCAGTGTCACCGAACTGCCATCAACCATTCTCTTACAGACAAGGTCTTTCACGAGATCACAGTTGATAGTTCGTTCCACTTCGCCATACGTAGCCACTAAGTCCATCCAGATCGTAACAGAGCTACAATAGCCAATGTACTTGAGCTTAAGTTCTCTAGACAGGTTATCTGAGATTAACTTGTAAGTAAAAGTCTCAGATGCCACCCATCTGTTATAGAACTCCTTCTCACGTCTAGAGACTTTATGGTAACGTGGGGCAAGTGGCATCATAGTAAGAACAAACATGTGTTGCTTAGTTAGGAGAATATACTCAATACAGTATCTCCACTCATGGAAATTGGGACCAGTTAGAGGATTGAGAGCAAGTAAATGATCGACAGTAGACATAGACATATCTGAAACAATAAAGAATCTTAAATAAGAACATACACGTAAAACTTCGAAAACAAATGCATTGAAAACCTTTTAATAAATCAAATACAAATGTTTTCCACTAATTGCCCAAGAGTTCCCACCGCAAACTACACTCGTAGACGTTTACGATGTCACCCTCAACCAGAACTGCGGGTTTTAAGCCCCAATCCATTTAATTTCACTACCATGTCAGGATGCTTTTTGTTGGTCCCTTATGATCAGAGTCGTCGTGGTTACAATAAAGTACACACACGAAGTGCAGCGGAATAGATTGCGTTTACTTGTATTTAGATTATTCTCAACTCTATTTTAGTTAAAGTTTACTTAGGTTACCCTTTTCAGTTATGCACTAGCAACTTGGTCACTAGGTTTTAAAACATACTAGATAGGAAAGCAATAACAACAAGACAACACACAATTTATAGTGGTTCGATCAAATGATCTACCTCCACTCCTTAGCCGAATCGCTAAGAATTTTACTAGAAAGTAAACGGTGTACAAAGAGTTGCCTTTCCTGTTAAGCAACTAGCCGTCGATAGGTCTGTCTGCTTTACGGCTATCTTCTGATACTCCAGACTTTCCTGGTGTGGCTCTGGCTGAGTCAAGGGCGCACCTTCGTAAAACTCGCTTTCACCACTCGCTTGGAACAGTTTAAAGTTCCCTCCGAACTATCGTGTGTTCTCGGTTTCAATGCCCGTCTTAATCAATTCCTTCACAAGAAATTGACTGCTGGATGCTTTCCATAAAAGAAAGTGATCCCAATGATTGAAGATTCTTGAATCAATTCAAGAATCACTCAGAAGAATGTCAGACATGTAGTGAGACACTCAGAATGTTGAAGGCCTTTTGATATCTCTGGATTGTACCTTCCAACTGGACTGCTCTCTTGCCTTTTTGCTTTTTGAAATCTTTTGTATATCGAGTTTTGGTTAGAGAGTGAACAACACTTGTATCTTCCTTTGACTTGCCTTTTATAGCTGTGTCCTCGAAGTTTGAGTCGGCAGATCCGTTTAGACACAACGAATCTTTCTCCTTAAATGCAGGTAGCTATTTACTAACTTTTCTGCTTTTGCACAGGCTTTTCCGTCCTACTTCTGACATGGCTAATCGTCGCGTGTTGGTCAAATGGCGGTGTAGCAGTTGTTCAGGTTTGCTTTGCTGAGCTTCTATTGGTACGGGATGCTGGATCTCCTTCAGCATACTTCTGGACTCAATGCGCAGCAAGTTCTTTGTCTGCTACTCTGACTTTGGTTTCCTAGCATCTTCAGCAGTTTAGGACGTGTTTGTCAAATGCTGACTCCTTAGCATTCTGTTATTGTTAGCAGTCTTCCTTTAGCATTCTTTGATGTTTGCTGAGATACTTCCAAGGAGCCTATTCTATTACAACTCGATGTTTACCATATACAGGACATTACATAAGTTGCTAAGCTATGCTAATGTTCAGCAATGATAGACCGTCTACTAAGGTTTGATCCAACAAAACCTTTTACAATAAGATCCTATGGGTAATTCATGAATATTTTCCCAACAATTTTCCCCTTTTTGGTGCGATCAAAGCTTATCAGGGATTGCTGAGACTTAGCTTAGAAGTTCTGAGTTACAAGGAAATTTCTAGACACACTATCTCAGAGTCTTTGTTTGCTTTAAGTTCTTAAAGATTATTACAAGCAAATCATTCAGCAACCATTTAAACATCCCTGGTTTATCTTTCCGGATTCTGATTCGTTGAGTACACAGAAAGTGTATTTCAACTATTGTTCACACTCGGAAAATCAGAATTTAGACTATAAGATTTTGTCATGATTCTGATGATTTCATATATGATTTTGCAATTAAAAGTTTAGAGAAATCATTTCAGAATCATGGTAAAAAAAAATGATAGAGAGTGACCTTAGTTTTGAGCATCTGGTGGAGGTTTTGGCTTCTCAAGAGACTCAACTTTCTTTATCGTCATGGCTATTAGTTTCTCCATCTGTTCAATACGTGCTCGTTGGTCTTCTCTCTGTTGTTCTTCTAACTTCATCCTCCGTTCCATCATTGCACGTTCAAATTCTTTTTCTCTCAACAGTAGCTCAGCTTCATCTGCTTTTATCCTTGCTTGTTTAGCTATCCTTCTTTCTTCCCCCTCTTTGAGAGCATCCAAAACAGAAGTGGAGAAAGACTTGTTTGTATCAAGATCGAAGCTGAGAGTCATCACATTTGTTTGCACCGTAGACACGGTTTCTTCGTCATGTGTGATCTTGGTAGTGACTTGACCAACTTGTTGCTGAACCTATGAAACAGAGGTTTTCACTTTAGAGATTGCTCCTCGGACATCAGCAACCTCTTTCAGGACCTCTTCATTGAATCTGGCTTGCTGGATATCGCGTTGATGTAGGGCGTTATGAAGTATGTTGAGAAGAGATTGGAAGCTTTCTTGGACTGGTTCGGCGACAATGGGATTGTCAGAGACAACTATTTCAGTACCGCTTGCTAATGTAGTAGCTTCACCATCTTCTCTTTCCACTGTAACAATTGTAGATGGTTGAGCTGCTACTTCAACTCTTTGTGTGGGAACATCAAGAACCACATTGGTATCTATTTCCATGGACTCACTCAATATATTCTGATCGAGATTTGAGTCAGAACCTTGAGTTTCAGAGACTTGAAGTGAGGTTGCGACATGAGTGTATTCTTTCTGAAAGTTAATAATTTTGAGATAGTCTTGTCTCCTGGCCTCCTTTTCTTTTTCTTCTTCGATCGCGGCTAGTTCGAGACTTCTAACTCGCAACTTCTCCTCATAAGCAGCTTTCCGCTTCCGATAAGCAATCATTGCAGCCCTTTATCGTTTGATTAGTTCCATGTGGGCCAAGGACTTCTTATCTGGAGCAAACTGTGATCTGGGCAGGGTCTGAGATGGAAGGAACTTCCTGTGAGCGCGGATGGCTTGCAATCAAGCAATTACTTGTTGATCAGTATATTGTTTCATGCAGGAGGGCTGGTCCATCCACTCATTTGCCCAGGTTTCTTCGGAACGCCAGAAATTAAGACCTTTTCTAGCAATAATAACCATCATTTCCTCAAAACAGAGTTCATGCATGATGTAGTCATAAGTCTTCCATCGTCGAAATTGAGTACCAAGCACTCTGCCTTCCGCTGTTTCTTCGTGAATCTCAACATAGAAGACTCCTGCAATGTCCTTATTTACTTCTTGCTCTACGAAGGCTAAGATCTCATCACTCCAATCTCGGAGATCAGCATTCATATCTTCATTAATCGAGACAGCAGCACACCACTGTGCTACTCTTCGTGAGCGAAAGAGTTTGCCAGGTAAACCATCAAATGGAATCCTCAGTTGTTCATTCCTCAAAGTGGGGTATTTTCGAAGAGTTTTGGCATCAAATAGCTCGGTAGATTCCCCCTCAGAATCAGATTCGGATGAGCAGGTGGATTCATCAAAAAATCCAGCAGAGGAAATTTCTTCTTCTATTGCCTCTTCTGCTTGATCGTTATTACTAGCATCGATTGTTGTCTCCTCAGTAGTATGGACTTCTTCAGCAGTATCTGCCATAGTTATGTCAGCTGCAGTAGATTCTTCAGCAGTTGTCTTCATAGAATCGTCAGCTGCAGTAGATTCTTCAGTAGTATCTTTCCCTGTTTCTTCAGTGGTTTGCTCCGATTTAGTCTCAATAGTGTTTTCCTTAGCAACATCCTCTGCAGTAGGCATGTTCGTATCTGCGCTTTCCTTAGAGATTTCTGATGGCCCTGCATCCTTATCTCTAGGATGTATATCACTTGTCTCTGTACGTGGCGCGTCCTCCTCTGAGCTACTGTCTTGATAAGATGTAGCAATGGGTTCGCGAAATTGAACCGATTTGCCTTTGGAGTGTTTCGTGGCATTGAAAGCGCCAGATTGAATCAGCGTATCTAGCTCTTTATCAGTCATGCCGTATGTTGTAGTTGTAATCTTGGTAGTGTTGCTGACTGTAATAGGGTTATCCATTTCTTTTTCTGTCAAAGTAGAGTCTATTACTGTCTTCCCTTTCTTTGCTGCTCTGCTTAACTCTTCAGCAGCTTCCTCATCGGGTGCTTTACTAGTATTCTCCTTTTGATTCTCTCTTTCTAGATGAGAGCTTTTTATTTTCTCGAAGTTCAGATCTCTTCCTTCGAATGTGATTCTATCCATCTCTTTTCTGTATTCCTTTATTTCCTGTGCCTTCATTTTTTCAAGTTGACCTATCACGAGTGGCTGCTGAAGTGCGGCCCTTTGGTGCATAATCTCCTCAATCTGTTCGGTTGGTATCTCTCCTAGAGCTACAATATCATCAAGCTGCTTAAAGCACTGCTCTGTTTCAGTGTTCTGAGTTAATACTGCTATTTCCTCAGCAGAGATAGGTGATGCTATCTACAATACTTGTTCGCCCAAGGAACGTTCGTCTACTTCCTCATCCGAAGTAGGCTTGTCCGCATCCACATTGGATTTACCTGTCAGCTTCTTTGGCTTCTTGAAATCAAGAGGGTTGGCTGCTTTTCGTGTGATTGGAATGAAGTCAGTGGAGAGCAACTTCACTCCTTGATCAATTTTCGTTGAATGCATGACCAATTCTAGAAACTTACTTATTTTCAATCCAAAATTAACATTTGATGAAAAAGTCCCATCCACAGACATGTGGTCGTTCTTCTTGGCGTGCTCTGCCCATCGTTCGGAGAAAAACTCAGCCCAATTTCCCTTCACTTTGTCAGTCAGAGCCATCATTACTGCATATTTCTTAGCAGAAAGTTCAGAATATGATCCGGCGTCGCATTGGAACATCTTGATCACCAATTCGGCTAGAATTTTAAATTCATCCTGTAGGGTGTTAATGGGTGTGGCAGCCCGGAATGTGATCTCGTGACCTTTCCTATCCTTCATTACTTCAGGCTTCTTCCATGAATTCCAACGTCTTTCCATCTCATCATAATCCGTTACTTTGTAATGAGATATACGTTCCCCCTTATTCTGAAGAGCAAAAGTTTTAGCAAGAACTTCGGCACTTACTTCAATGATACTTCCATAAACACAAGTTTTAAAAGATTTTCCATCTTCACTATGACTGCTCTGGCATAAAATTCAGAAACCATATGCGGATGAAAATGCATGGGTTCAGCGGATAAGTATTGAGTTACCTGTTCGCTATCGAGAATATCCATTATCCAATCTAGGATATGTTCAGCAGCAAGATGTTTATACAGAATGCGATCCTTCATGATTTGAGCCAAACGCCTCTCCTCCTTTGTGTGGCCGACTTGGGATTTCTTCCGAGCCATCATAACAAGCTGTCCATACGATATTGAATCATCAACATCTTCTTTCTTTAGAATCCCAGTAAACCCTGGTGCATGCCGCATATGTAAGGGTTCTCCAGAATTTGGTGAAAAATTGAAGGGAGGTGGTTCATTAGATTTAGAGCGATGGTCCTGACAAGTAGATTTCTGGGATGATGAGGCTATAGAATCTGTGGCCATGTCTGTGAGGGAGAATCTGGAGTCTCAAATAATACGGAGACTTTAGGATTGGGGGTTTTGCTCTGTCTTTCAAAAAATGAGAAGAAAATGAACAGTGATCAGAGCAAAGGTAGGGTTAATTTTGAATGTGAGATCTAACGGTTGAGGGAAAGTCTGCAAGGTGTTAGATCAACGATTCAGAATAAACGCATCTTTCCATATAGCTTCCCATGCTCCGAGAAACACTCAAGTGCTTTTGACGTGGCGTCTCTTCAGTTGATGTCGCCGTTTGCATGCATTAATTACGCCTTATCGGGTCCCATCAAGTTTGAATTTTGAGTCATCCCGCCTCGATTTTGGATATGTTGTTGTTTCTGAACTAGCAGCCGTTCAAGGATGCTGATGGAGAATGGTCCCTCTCAGCATTCTAATTTTCAGCAACTTCTGAAGATCTGCTGAGTCTATGAGGACTCTAATTTGAAAAATGTGATGATGAGATCCTCGAACTTTTCAATACTCCTTTCTCACGATTGCTGAAAAAAAATGATTTGACTTCCCATGCATACACGTCGATCCCTTTATTAGCGACGTTTCGTATTCCAAGAGGTGAATCATTGCGATCTTCAGACAGATTTTTCTCTTTCTTCGCGTCATAAATGGGAAATCCTCTATAAATACCTCAGTTTGAGATTATCCAAACATCTCAATTATCCTTCTTTCCTGATTCATACTTTCAATCTTCTTCTTCTCAAGAAAGTCAGTTCCCTTTCTTCACTCATGGATTCTCCTCCACGAACCATAGATATCAGACGCAATCTGATTCTGGATGAGCCAGGTCTGGATAGGTATTATATAGATGATTGTGATGTGGTAGTGAAGATCATATCTTCGTTGCAGTGGGGGGGTCTTTCGTAATTTGTGTGTGCTACTCCTCACCATTTTCAAGAGGAAGTGTTGAGGGATTTCCTCAATGATTGCCGTGTGGAACCGAATGCAATCTATGGGGTGTTCCATGATAAGCTTGTCCATTGGACCCCTAACACCTTTGCAGTTGATTTCGGGCTTGCTCGAGGTCCGTTGTCCGTAGAGGACTATCTTGCAGAGGAAGTGGCTCCAGAATGGCTGGCATGGGAGAAATGGCGTCATTCTCCTCGTTTTGATTTCAGCCCTGACATTCCTGCTTCTGGCCTCCAGACTTCATATTGGGTCATGTTCCGTATTGCCCATGGAATCCTGCTTGGAGAAGAGCCTTATGACCTCTGTTTCTCAAGATCTGTTTGGCAGGTGATGATGGTCATGGATGATGCTGCCTCTGTTGACTAGGCCGGATACGTCTTCAAGAATGTCTGGGAAGCTGTCAAGCTTCATCCGTTCGTGCCTCTGCGGAATGGAATGCAGCTCAGCTGGTTGATGGAGAAGTATTTTCTGGAAATGGCTGACGGTCCATCCAACCTTCAAGGGGCTGATTTCTATCCTTATAAGCCAGTGTCGCCTTTCTGAATGAATTCCGTAGTAGATTTGTATTTCCTCTTTTGTTTGACTGATAATGCTATGTCCTTCTTTTGTAATGAATATCTGCTTCAAGGCATGTTCCTCTTTTGGTGATGAATATATGAATATGTCGATCTTTTGATGTTTCTTCATGACAAAATATAGATGTGGTCTTCATTCCTTCATAGTTTGCTGAGCAGAAACAATTTATCTGCTGAAAGTTGATAGGGGTATATCCATCATTCGCGATTAGCTTAGCAGACTACATATAGTAAAGTCTCCCATAATATGCTGAAAGTAACATAAGAAAATCCAAGAAAACTAGAAAGAATGAGAATAGTATCTCATTCATCCGCAACAATATCTAATTCCATCATGCCCAATTTGATGCATAATTCTTTGAATCTTGCCTCTGCAAGGGGCTTAGTGAAGATGTCTGCTATTTGATCCTCAGTACATATTCGCTGAATATCAATATCCTTCTTTTCTTGATGGTCACGGATAAAATGAGGTCGGATGTCAATGTGTTTTGTCCTGGAATGATGTACTGGATTCTTTGTGATGCACATAGTACTATTGTTATCACAGTAGATTAGTACGCATTCAGGAGAGATGTCATAATCTTGAAGTTGTTGTCGAATCCATAGAATATGCTGACAGCAGCTAGCAGCCGCTACATACTCTGCTTCGGTGGTTGAGGTTGCTACCGAGTGCTGCTTTTTGCTGAACCAGCTGATCAATTTATGACCAAGGAATTGACATTTACCACTGGTGCTTTCCTGTCGATTTTGCATCCTCCAAAATCAGAATCTGAATATCCACTCAGGGCTAGACTGTCGGCTCTTGGATACCAAATTCCTAAGCCTTCTGTGCACTTTAAATAACGGATAATTCGCCTCGTTGTGTCTAGATGCGTTTTGTTCGGTTGGGATTGATATCTAGCACATAGTCCCACAGCATATGATATATCGGGTCTACTGGCTATAAGATATAGCAGACATCCGATGATCCCTCGATATAAGGTAGGATTCACTGCTTCTCCTTCTTTTTCTAGATTTGCCATACACGCATTGCTGATGGGGATCCTTAAGCTCTTGGATTTCTCTGGACAGTATTTAGCAATTAGATCTCGCGTGTATTTCTTTTGATGAATGAAAATTCCTTCATTTGATTGTTGAACTTGAAGTCCAAGAAAATAGGACATTCTTCCCATCATACTCATTTGAAAATTACTCATCATTAGCTTGGAGAATTTGTCACAGAGAGCTTGATTCTTCGAGCCAAAGATGATGTCATCAACATAGATTTGCACAAGTAGAATACTTCCTTCGTCCTTAATGCGAAAGAGTGTTTGATCAATCCTTCCCTTTTTGAAGCCATTGTCGAGTAGAAACTTAGATAAAGTTCCATACCAAGCTCGAGGTGTTTGCTTCAGTCCATACAAGGCTTTTCTTAGTTTATAGACCTGATTTCCATTCTCAAAACCTGGAGGCTGCTCAACGTAGACCTCCTCCTTGAGTTCGCCATGAAGGAATGTACTTTTGACGTAGATTTGCATGACCGAGAATTCATGATGTGCTGCATAAGCAAGAAATAATCTGATTGCTTCCAATCTGGCTACAGGAGCAAATGTCTCAACATAGTCCATGCCTTCACACTGTTTGTATCCTTTAGCTACAAGGCATGCTTTATTTCTTACCACCAAGCCTGATTCATTCTTCTTGTTCTTGAATACCCATTTGGTGCCTATGACATTCTGATGTTTTGGTCTATCCACCAGATCCCATACATGGTTACGAGAGAATTCAGCAAGCTCCTCTTGCATAGCGTTTACCCAGTCTGGATCGCGTAGTGCATCCTCAACTTTAGTTGGTTCTTCACTTGATAGATAGCATGAAAACATTGCAGATCCTTGTCTGGTCAGAACGGGGTCATTGATATCTCCAAGAACATCTTCTAGTGGATGTGCACGCAACCATGCTGGTCTGATTGGTTCTCAAGCAATTCTTTCTCCTCCGAGATTATTGGTATGTTCTGCATTGTCCGCTTCATCCTCAACATCTCGTGTGTTGTGAGTTTGATCTTCAGCATCAGGAATTTCTTCAGCAACCGGGACTTCTGCTATAGGAATGTCATAGTCTGGACCTTCTCTTACAGTGGGATTCTCAGCATTTGGTGTCTCAGCAGCTGGTATCTCAGCAGCTCCTCTGCTAAGATCTTCAGTAGCATTGATTTCCTCAGCGACGGGGGTAGGATTAGAGGTTTCCTCGTCTGAATCATCTAGCGGATTAAAGATATCCTTTTGGGGATTGGCCTCAGATGATCGTTAGCATCATTGGCCTGGTCCGCTGGACTCGTCTAAACAGGATTACATTCATTCATAGACTTAGTCGGATCAAATTGTAAATGTTCAAGGTAATTCAAGATCGATTGACCATTGACATCATTAGTCTCATGATTGTCATCCTTTGTCTTATTGATGGCTCTGCGCACTAAAGTAGATTCATCAAAAATAACATTGCATGTTATTTCCACAATTCTGGTAGTCTTATTTAACACTCTATAACCTTTGTGAGTGGGGTGACCGTATCCGAGAAGTACACCCTCATCCGAATTAGGCGAAAAAGTGTTAAGTTTTGACTTTCCGTTGTTATTGATATAACACGTTGCACCTAAAGCACGTAAATAATCTAAATTAGGCTTACGACCGTTATATACTTCATAGGGAGTCTTGTTGAATCGGCCGTTGATAGAGCTCCTATTCTGCGTATAGCAGGCAGTCATCACTGCTTCGCCCCAAAATTTAGCAGGTAGGTCGGCATCGGCTAGCATAGATCGCACTGCTTCTTTCAAGGTTCGATTCCTCCTTTCTGCTAGACCGTTCTGCTGTGGGGTCCTAGCAATAGATCTCTCATGATTTATACCGGCTTCTGCACAAAAGTCCATGAGAATGCCGTTGCAGAATTCTGTTCCATTGTCAGATCGAATCCTTTTCACCGTAACTTCTTTACTATTCCGCTCCTTGAGGATTAACTCGGGTAGAGTGATCTTAACCTCATCTTTGGTTTTCAGTAAGCGAACCCATGTGTACCTAGAATAGTCATCAATTACCACAAGAGTATATATCTTTTTACTTACAGAGGGTGGAGTGACTGATCCGAATAGATCCATGTGTAAGAATTGTAGAATTCTGCTTGAGGTGTTCTTTTCTGGGTTGGAATGAAATGAGGCTTTGGTCTGCTTTCCTTGTTGGCATGCCTTGCATATGCCTTCCTTACAAAATGCGATGTTTTGAGGTAAACCTATGACAAGCTCATTTCTAGCAATATGATTGATGGTTTTGAAATTTAAATGATTTAACCTCTTATGCCATAACCAAGTGGTTTCCTCTTTGTTTAGTGCTAGAAAGCATGAGTGTTGTTGACCACTTTGCCAATCAACCACATAAAGTCCACCTTTCCGAATTCCTCGAAGCTTTACTTCTCCTGTTACATTGTCAGCTATAGAACATCCCGAATGAATGAAAGATACTGTGTACCCGTTTTCGCATATTTGGCTTATGCTTAGCAGGTTGTGTTTGAGATTGGATATGAGAGCAACATTAACAATTCTTAGTCCATTCCGCTCTATGCATCCTCTACCAAGTACTCTTCCTTTGCTGTTGTCTCCAAACACCACAGATGGGCCATATGATTTTTGAATATCCGAGAATAATTCTTCATCTCCCGTCATATACGCAGAACAACCACTGTCTAGGATCCACTCATTTGACATGACTGATGTCTTCGCACTTGAATCCTGGTCCTGCAAGAACAATTAAGTTGATTTAGGTCCCCGTTTTGAGTCGGGTCCTGGAGGATTAGCTTGAGTCATTGTTCCTTTTGGAACCCACATTTTGATGATCTTCAAAGATTTTTCTTCGAGATTTATTTTGCCAACTTTCTCAACTTTTTGATGTGCATGTGTATGTGGTTGTGCGTTGTGCTCCTTTCCCTTCATCGTCCTTTGATGATACACATATCTGGACTCGGGTCTCACATAGGTGTTTCTCCTATGCGGTATGTGGTGATAGTATTGGGGTTTCATTGAATGATCCTCAATGTGTCTTTCCCGAGAAAGGACAGGATTTGGCTTCCTGGCATTTGAAACATGATGCTCAGCCTTTGTCCTTGAGTTTGCTGAATAGTTTCGCTTAGCAGACCTCAATTGTGAGTTTTGCTGAAGTTCAGCATCTTTTATGATCCTCTACTGAAATCTTACATTCTGCTTGACCTTTTGCTGAGGTCTAGCATAGTGCTTGACACTCTTCTTGGGTTCAGCAGATTGCTTGATATTCTGTTGAGCGATTGGCTTAGCGTTTGAGGATTCAGCAACTAATTTATCCTTCTCTCTACTATCATCAAGTATTTTTCCGCCAAAAACAAAGATGATATTTTCTTTTTGCCTCGAAGTTTCTTCTTTGTCAGTGCAACTATGCCCAATTCCAGATCGGTCACCATGACGTCTCTGTTGGCTTATCAGGTTATTCAAAATATCCTGACTAGTCATGTATGCGCAGACACACTTCTCATTGGCTTTACTTTTCAAAAATATATTTTCCTTTTCAAGATTTTTTAAATTTTCAAAGAGTTCAGAAGATTCAGTTCTAAGTCTTGATAGTTCCTCACTATCAGACCTTAGTCTTTCGACTTCATTGGTCAGACTTAAGACTTTCTGTTTGAGTGAAGAGTTATCTTTCACAATAGCATCTTTCAAGGTGTATACCTTAGAAAGTTCTAAAGAAAGCTTGGTAAGATAATCTTCCTCAGAATCTAGGAAGGAATCCTCTGATTCAGATGTGTGTGCTGAGCATGAAGTATTTGTTATAGGTGTTACCTCCTGATTGTCGACTGCTAGCGCCAATTCGAAGGGTTGCTCATCATCAGCGGATGATTCGCCATCTTCAACAATTTTTTCCATAAAGACCATTAGGGCTTCTTCTTCCTCGTCAGTGGGGTAATATTCTTCTTTGTTGTCAGGAATATCTAGAACTTCTGTCCGTGTCAGCAACGCCTTTGTTACAGCTCGCACTGCTCGTCTTTCAAATCTCTGACGCAGACGTTCTCTTTCCTCAGGACTTACTTTTGGACAATCATGCTTCAAGTGACTAGGAGACTTGCATTCAAAACATGTCCTTATCCTTTTTTCAATAGGGTGCTGCATCATGCTCGCTTTTGCTTCCTTTTCGGCTTTTGCTTCCAGAATCATTTTATGTATCCTCTTCATCTGTTCTTCCAACTTGCCTATCTTTTGATCTTCATCGTTGATATTAGAAGTTGATGAAGTCTCCTTGGACGGTGTTGCAGATGCAGGTGTTGACTTTTCCTGGTTATAGAAAGGTTTCCTCGGAGATTTCCATTTGTTTCCATCCTTTTTGACAAAGTAAGCTACGTCTTCTTGAGTTCCAACGCTTGTGGGGTTTGGATGTATAAAGGCAGCTTCATTTTTCTTTGACTGCTGAATGATGAATTCATGCGCCTTCAGTTGAGAGAAAACTTCAGCGGTCGTCATATTGTTCAGATCTTTTTCGCTCATGCTTGTCATCTTGACAAACCAATCACTTCTGGGGTAAAGCTTGGATATAATTTTGTTATTCATTTCCCCTTTGTCATATGTCTTGCCGACATTTTTGAGTTCTGCGATGATAGTGTTGAATCTTGCTTCCATCTCCTGAATGGTTTCTCCTGGAATCATGGCAAAGGACTCGTACTTGTCCACAACGACTTGTAGCTTGTTTCGCTTCATTTGTTCCGTTTCCTGAGAAACTTCGCACACGTAATCCCACATCTCTTTTGCGGTATTGTAATCTAGAGCTTTATAGGACATTAGGGGAGGTAGACATTCCATGATTAGTTTCATGGCGATAAACTCCAGCTGGCCTCTCTTTTTATCTTCAAGAGTCCATTCCTCGTAGGGTTTATTCACCATCTCAGGTCTGGGTTGGCCACCAGCGGGTCCAGGGGGTGCAGTGTTGACCTTCATGATTTCTATAGGACCAATTGTTAGGATGTCCCTCATCTCTGGATGTATGCTCTGCAGCTGGATCATGGCCTTCTTTTTCCATGTTGCAAATCCATCCTTGTTGTACTTTGGAAGAGCGTGATTCGTCATCGGATAATTCTCGTCTTCACCTGAGCTATGTAAAACACAGATACAAGAGACGCAAGGAAAGACTTTGATCTAGGTCCTAAGCGACTCAGAAGCAGTCGGTTTTTCAACCTCCTGCTCTGATACCACTTGTTGGTCCCTTATGATCAGAGTCATCGTGGTTACAATAAAGTACACACACGAAGTGCAGCGGAATAGATTGCGTTTACTTGTATTTAGATTATTCTTAACTCTATTTTAGTTAAAGTTTACTTAGGTTACCCTTTTCAGTTATGCACTAGCAACTTGGTCACTAGGTTTTAAAACATACTAGCTAGGAAAGCAGTAACAACAAGATAAAACACAATTTATAGTGGTTCAATCAAATGATCTATGTCCACTCCTTAGCCGAATCGCTAAGAATTTTACTAGAAAGTATACGGTGTACAAAGAGTTGCCTTTCCTGTTAAGCAACCAGCCGTCGATAGGTCTGTCTGCTTTACGGCTATCTTCCGATACTCCGGACTTTCCTGGTGTGGCTCTGGCTGAGTCAAGGGCGCACCTTCGTAAAACTCGCTTTCACCACTCGCTTGGAAGAGTTTAAAGTTCCCTCTGAACTATCGTGTGTTCTCGGCTTCAATGCCCGCCTTAATCAATTCCTTCACAAGAAATTGACTGCTGGATGCTTTCCTCAAAAGAAAGTGATCCCAATGATTGAATATTCTTGAATCAATTCAAGAATCACTCAGAAGAATGTCAGACGTGTAGTGAGACACTCAGAATGTTGAAGGCCTTTTGATATCTCTGGATTGTACCTTCCAACTGGACTGCTCTCTTACCTTTTTGCTTTTTGAAATCTTTCGTATATCAAGTTTTGGTTAGAGAGTGAACAGCACCTGTATCTTCCTTTGACTTGCCTTTTATAGCTGTGTCCTCGAAGTTTGAGTCGGCAGATCCGTTTAGACACAACGGATCTTTCTCCTTAAATTCAGGTAGCTATTTACTAACTTTTCTTCTTTTGCACAGGCTTTTCCGTCCTACTTCTGACATGGCTAATCATCGCGTGTTGGTCAGAATGGCAGTGTAGCAGTTGTTCATGTTTGCTTTGCTGAGCTTCTATTGGTACGGGATGCTGGATCTCTTTGTCTGCTACTCTGACTTTGGTTTGCTAGCATCTTCAGCAGTTGAGGACATGGTTGTCAAATGCTGACTCCTTAGCATTATGTTATTGTTAGCAGTCTTCCTTTAGCATTCTTTGATGTTTGCTGAGATACTTCCAAGCAGCCTATTCTATTACAACTCGATGTTTACCCTATACAAGACATTACATAAGTTGCTAAGCTATGCTAATGTTCAGCAATGATCGACCGTCTACTAAGGTTTGATCCAACAAAACCTTTTACAATAAGATCCTAAGGGTAATTCATGAATATTTTCCCAACAATTTCCCCCTTTTTGGTGCGATCAAAGCTTATCAGGGATTGTTGTAGATCGCAGAAGACAGTATGATCACTTGACCTAATGAGATATAAACCTGATCACAGCCGAGACAGCGTATGAGGATACGTCTGTCCGGATGGCTGCGGCATTGTTGGAATACGTAATTTGTCTAGGTTACTTGACATGCTAGTACGCAGAGGTGGCGTATTGATGGACCGCAGTGAGATGTATTCGTCTGTTTGACATCAGCGAATACAAGATCTCGTTATATTGATTGAGTCCAAACCCTAACGAAGGTTCAGGGGTTTGCACGGGTTGATTGTTGCTTTGACTTGCCATGGTGAAGAGCCTAAGTAACGTGCTCGTATATCCACATCTTGGGTAACAGCAGTTCGTGTAGTACCGCCTAAGACTGGGCTTAGGTATCCATATCCGAGTAATAGGATGGACATTCCCTGAGGAGCTCAATAACATTCATCGTGCCAAAATCATGCAGGCTGATTAAGTTCAGGCACGAGTGATAAGGTTTGAGTGGTACTACTCAGGAATTATAAGATATAAATTAATTATAGTTAGAGCTTGGCAGAGGCTCTGATTAATTAATGGATGTCCGGTAACCTTAAATATGGGGATTCTCAATTAATGCAGCCCGTTCCAATAACGTGGTAATAAAGGGGAATGTCAGTATTAATTCTGTGGTGAAAAAGAATTAATATTAATTAATTAATTGTGTCCTGAGTTGTGGACATGGGAATCAATTAATTTATAGGCCCACTTTATTATTTGCATTAGGTCCCAGGTCTGGCCCAAATAAATATGCTGAATTGAGCCCAGGAGCCCACTAGGGTTTTACAACCCTAGGTCTATAAATAGACCTTTCACTCTCTGAAACCCAAGCCATTTCATAACACAGTTGAAAAACCCTAAACCTAGGGAGAGAGAGAGGGGCGCCGATCCTGTATCAGAAAGGAAAAGAATTTCGATTCTGGTCCTGCTCAAGCTACAGATCTATGGAGTCCTCACCAGTAGTAGATCTGAACAGCATTGGGACACAGCCCTGAAGATCTGATCTGGAGAACAGATTTCTTTTCTTTCTTTAATTTCGATTTTCTAGAAATTAGTATTCTAATTTCTGTTTCCGCAGATTAAATCGAATTGCGTGGTTGAATTGAAGTTGGAAATTCAAACGTTAAAGATCGGATCAGACTCGACGGAATAACGGTAAATTCCTCAATCCACAATTCTGGTTATTAAATTCATAGGAGCATGCTAGGATTTATTCTGTTTTTAATTATGCACAATATCCATAAATCGATCCGGTTCAAATTGGTTTTGGTGATTCGGTTCACGGGAAAACCCTACACTAGTAACAAGATAAAATCTAACAATTCCCCGGCAACGGCGCCAATTTGATCACTGTAAAATTTACAGATTAATTATAGCAACAGTGGCAAATAAATTTATAAAGAACCCTAAGGTTATCTAATCCAGGGGAATGGTATAATGAAACTATCATATGTACTAATTATGATTCTAAGATTCATTATTTGAGGAAAAAGAAAATCAGGGTTTTATCTGGAAAATAAAGATGAAAATACTTGAAAATTAAAGAGGTTTTGAAATCGAATGTAAAGGAACACAGATTCTATGGAAGAAATCTTATTATGGATAACATGTAGAACCAATTAATTTAACAGGTGGAATACTGCAATAATGTTATATTTCCTTGATTGGGAAAATATAACCTAGATTACTAATTAGAGACTATCTCCGCTCGGTCTCAAGAACACCAAATTAGTCAATCTGATAAGCAAATCAGTTCAATTCCTACAGTCTAATATATCATGCATTCCTAATCCCACTATCAATATTCACCTTTCGGTCCTGCTATCAATAGCTAGACATCTAAATTAATCGTCAACTCTCGGTCCTTGAATTAAATTAGAATTATGAAATAAACATAGGAATTATGAACATAATTAATTAATCCTAACATGCATCTATAATAATATCAAACCCTAGAACCCGCTAGGGTTTCTAGCCAATCATCGCAGATAGAAATCCAAAGGAAAACATATTAAATTGCATAAAAGTAATGAACTGACAAGAAAATAAAAGGGTTTCGCATTTCCCAACTCTCAAAATTCTAAAAACTAAAAAATATGAAAGATGATCTGAAAAATATGAGAGCTCTTTCAAAAAATCGAATTTTCTAGGTTATTTATAGAGGTGGATGTGTATCCTATCAAATCTAGGGCTAAAGATATGAGAAAATCCGATTTTCATCATATTCCCGCGCCAACAGACTCGTGTCGATCGAAGTGGCATGTGCATCAATCGACGTGGCTCTCTCTTTGTCGTCGATCGATGTGGATCTAAGTCGATCGATGTCGTCCTGTCTTGCCCCTTCTGCGCGGTCTCACGGTATTAGCCATAACTTCCTCTCCCAAACTCCGATTGACCCAATTCCAGTTGCGTTGGAGAGCTAACTCAAAGCTTCATCCATTGCCATACTCCAATAACCCGAATTCCTTGTGTGGAAGAACTTTTCATTGCTACTCTTACACGTCACTGCTTTTAGAACGGTTTTCTTGTGAACTTAGGCCTAAAACCTGCAAAAACACCAAGACGCGCCTAATACCACCCAATATAGACTCATGCATAAAATATATATATATATAAACTCAATAAAACTACATAAAATAGTAGAAAATAATATAGATAAGTGAGTTAAATAATGAACTTATCATGAGCCTAGTACATGATGCATCTCCACCTATTCTTCATATTATCCCGCACAGAGGCTACGATTATGATCATATCCACCTATGCATCAAATGCCATAAGGAACTCCCAGTTAGCTCATCTTACTAGATGGCCTGTGATGGAAATCTTGGAGTTGTTTTTGCTTCTACAGCAGGAAATAAAGTTAGATTTCTAGCATTGGGAGTCAATGCCTTCAGCCGATCAAGTTCGATAGAGTATGGCTCTCGAGGTCTAGTGGTGTAAATTAAATTAGATGGAGCAAAGCTCTCGAGGTTTTCTAGAGCATACTATATTTGATGAAGCAGGGCTCTCGATGTTCATTGGGGTCAATCAAGTTCAATGGACTCTTGAGGTTTGCTAGTACAAACTGAATTTGGTGGATTAAGGCTCTTGACGTTCGCTGGGGTAAATCAAGTTCATTGGAGCAGAGCTCTCAAGGTTCGATAATGCAGATTGGATACAATGGAGCAAGGCTTTCGATGTTCATTGGGGTCAATCAAGTTTGATGGATTAGGGCTCTTAAGGTTTGCTAGTCAAACCTGATTTTATAGAGTAGGGCTTTCGAGGATCGTTGGAGTGGAAAATTATGTTCGATAGAGCAAGTATCAGATTTGATGGAGCAGAGCTCTTGATGTTTGCTGGGGTCGATCAAGTTTGATGGAGTAGGGCTCTCCAGGGTTTTTGGTGCAGATCAGATTCAATGGATTAGGGCTCTCGATGTTTATTGTGGTCAATCAAGTTCGATGAAGTTGGGCTCTCGATGTTCATTGCAATCGATCAAGCTCGATGGAGCAACTTTGACATGTTTGATAAATAGTTAGAAAGAGTCTATGAAGGGACATTGACTAGCGTAAAAATCGCAATCAAAGGAATGATACAAGTTCAAATCCTTGCAATCAAAGGGACTAGAATGAGATCGAAGCTCGCAGTTAGAGGCACTCGTATGAATTCGAAGCTCACAATCAAAGGGATTGGTTCGAAGTTTACAGTCAAATGGATTGGTAAAGGTCTCTCCTTGTCAAAGGCGCATGTAGAGTTGTTTGCAGTCACAAGATTAGTAGACTTAAACTATGTAGATGTTTTGGATATGAGGAAGAGTTTGACTGGAGAAATGTTGCTACAAAATGTCAAATAACCTCGATAAAATCTACGGATATGATCATTGAGCTAGTACTAAGTTTGAGTATTACTGGGGTTGATCGAAAATGTTTGATAACTCAAAGTATTGAGGAAGTGCTATAGTTGAGGTTGTATTGGGCCTATGGTGGAGAATCACTGGAGTGTAGTCCCAATTTCTGAACTTTAGACAAGGGTCGAGCAAGACTAATGGTTGATAAGACAAGTGTCAAGCTTGATGAGCAAACAAGGATCGAGCTAGACAATGGTCTTCACTACTAGAAATTAAGTCTATCCCAACCGTGTTAAATGTCGTTAATTGATACTTATCCCGACACATATAGCTATGCCAACAGTCAAGTACCCTGTTGTCCCAAAAGGTGTCATAATAGGGTGAGGTATTATAATAACAGTAGTGGGTGTCATTATAATCCTACCAATTCTCACAGAATATACCTGTCACGAAAATACATGTAAGGTGACAGTTTTTATTGTCATTATAATCCTACCACTCCTCACATATATAAGTGTCAGGAAAATACATCTAAAGTGGCAATATTTATTGTTAGCAAAAATAATTAAATTCACAGGTTTATCTGTTGGGAAAATGAACCTAAGTCCATAAATCTGACTGTGAGGAAAAATCACTTACTTCACAAATTTTTCTGTTAAAAAAATTAATCTAAGCTGACAAATTTCACTGTGAGTAAAAATCATTTACATCACACAAGTACTGTCATTAAAGAGTGTGTTTATCATATTCGATTTATCCATTTTTATTCAATCAAAACATCAATAAACCAAAATATGAATTTCAATAAAAATTTACTTTGAATATAATTTATATAAAATGTAACTCTGCATTCTAATTTAAATGTTAATAAACAATTCCAAAAAGTTCAACAAAAAATTAACTTGACTAGTTCGTTAAACAAACCTTCTTAAAAAACTATCATTTCACCAAAACCTACTACTAAACAAACTAAATTGTATTTGGTATCACTGAAAATGTAGCTATCTTCTTCAATCCTCAATATAAATTGATATCTGCACCAAAAAAAAAATGAAGAATATCAGCATCCTTGGTAATTAAAATTAAACACATATTTTAGTAATAAGATATTAAAAATACAATAGTGTTTCTTACCAAATGCTCAGGTCAAGCGATATTTGCTCCAAGCGCATCTTGCATTGTTTCTAATGGGTAAAATGGCCTAATTAAGCGCTCGTTTCCATCAATTGTAGCTTTTATTTCCACCTCAAACAAATTCGGCCCCAACTGACATCCATGAACAAAAGCTAGTGGATCTATATTGCGAATATATCCTCTTTCCACAATCTTTTTTGCATCGCAAAAAGTTTTGAGGAGAACCTCGCGACCCACCTAATAAATAGATATTGTTTTATTGCACTTCATAAACAATAATAAATTACATAGTACACAAAAGAATCAAGGTCCAGGGATAATATTTCAATAAGAATCGATGTAGAGAATTGGGAGGGGAGGAAAGAGAAATAAGGATGGTGAATTATCTATCGCTTTTTTGTTTAAGTATTGCTGTCGTCACTGAACACTATCACTAATTACTTCCAAGTTAAAAGTCTATTGCAGACAATGGGCAGGATCTACCTTGTAATTTTTGGCTAGTCCTCTCATAAAACAAGTAGCAATCATTATCATCTTTACTATATCTCGTGCACCTAGTGACCAAACTTTAAAGCTATAACCTTCAATCTTCATGCTTTAAACAAACAAGGGTTGCAAGTCAATCTTAATCTATATCAAGCAGCATTCATATTTGATTGCAATATTTGAAACCCCAGCCACAACTAAACGAAGAAGTTGTTTCTTAACTACTTAGTAATAAGTGGTAGCCATCACCACACAGAAATAAATCTTATTTATTCTACACATTTGCTATGTTTAATAGCATGGAAAAAAAACAGCATGAAACTAATCTTCATTGTCAAACATGTGCAGAAAATAGTTGAAATAGAACAAGGGCCAAAAAACAACTAAAAAAGGAGATGTAAGAAACTAAACAAGGGCAAAATATAGTAGATATAGCATAAAACAAGATGTAAGATATAGTAGATATCTAGAAACTTGCACTAAAAATAGATAGATTTGCATAAAACAAGCAAACCTTGAAGTAATGAGGCGCAAGAATAGTAAGATGATTAGAACAAAGTTCCAAAAAAACAACCTGCAATGGGGTAATAAGCATAAAATTGAAATATTTGAGTGTGAAAAAGACAAAAGGATAGAAATAATAACACAAACTAATCATCTTAAAAATACTAAAAGAAGATTTCTAGGAGAGTTATATTTAAATCTTTCGACTTTCTATATAAAACCTTAGAAAGAGGAGAAAAATAAATAGACAAGGCACATTACCATAAATCGAGATAACTTGAAAGAACTAGTGTTTATTAGTCATTCTAATTAAATAGTTATTAAGAATATAAAATTGTATTCCATCGAAAAACTAATTAAATTCATGATTAGAATCACTATTTTTATTATCAGCAAAGAGTGTTGAGTTTTTTTTATTGATCACTTAAATACAATATTTACTGCAAGTTTAATACTTCGAATTTGAACATAGAAATCAAGGATATCAGCAATAATACTGTTAAAAAAACAACTAATTTGTGCATAGATTCGATGCATTAAACTGAATATTTAATCATTAAAGTAGTATGTTTAGAGAATCTGGCAGCAATCAATAAACTAAATAAAAAATTGTGAAAATCTTGAATCTGATAATACATATTAAATTAATATTATACAGGTAAATAAAAAATTAATATAGGAAAACTACAGAAGGTATATTTCAAATTTACATGAAGGGGACTTTGTTTATTCTAGGCTATCGAATGACAGTTCCAAGAAAATTAATAATTAATTAAGCTAATAGACATCTTGATCAAATTTATTGGTGGTAAAGGTTTCATTGTATTTTCTTGTATTTTAACTGATCTTTGGTGATAGTTTCCAAATGAAAATTTGCAATGCAATTTTTACTTTATAATTTAGCTGGAATTTCTATGTAATAACCTATAGGAATGTGTCTGTGTAATCATATTTGTGTCAATTTCTGTATAGCAAAGTAAGGTGACAAGTAATATAACCACTCTGTTGTCCCCCTTAATATTTCTAGATGAGATGGTGTTTAATATATATCCTACATGAGGTTGCTAAAACTTAGAGGCATCTCTCTGGTCGGAAGAGTTATAATTTATAGGAAAATGAATACACCCCTCTTTTAAATGACTAAAAGATCATTCTGTTTTATAAGTTGATGAGATTTTTGAATTATCAGAAAAGCACAAGTAGTCCCTCCATTTTTCTGTTACTCTTTTTAAGAGTTTCATCTCTTCCTAATCTAAAAGAAAACTTTAATGTTTCAAATTGAAAGTAAACTTCCTTTATTGGCCGAAACTGATGTTCCATTAGCCATTCTAATAAAATAGAATAGTAAGCTATTCTAATTTAAAGTAAGATAGTGTTCATTAGCCATTCCAATAAAATAGTTATTAAACATACAAACTTGTATTCCACTAAAAAAACTATTTAAATTCATGATAAAAATAACTGTTTTTATTTTCCACAAAGAGTGTTGAATTAGTATCAGTGATCACTTAAATAAACCTCTACTGTAAGTATTACATAAATATCATACAGGTAAATACAACATTAACATGGACAAATTACAGAATGTATATATCAATTTAAATCAAGGGGGACTTTGTTCATTCAAGGGCATCATCTGCACAATTCCAAAAAAATAAAAAATTACTTGAGCTAATTGACATATTGATCAAATTTCACTGCCAGCTATCCAGTTAAAAAAGAACAATAACACAGACATGCAATCTCTGAATCATGAAAATAAAAGTGTTACAGATTTCAAATTTAGAGCTTGGAGTTTCTCAGCCCATATGTGATTTTAAATAATCCATTCAATCTATATTAGAATAGGTCTAAGAAAGCAAATATTTCTCTCAGCATCATTTTCACAATTCCACAGATAACACGAAAATTCATTTCAATAACAGCATCCTAAAGATCCTGCCAAGTTCGTCTAACAGTCATGAAATCACAATATTTCCAAAAACTAATATATAAGAAATAGATAAATTCAGGAAAAAAAATTCAACCTTGAATCTATTCAAAAAGATATGAAGACTTACCAGGCTATAGGAAAAAAAAAACCCTCAAAATATTATAGATCCTGTGCAAGACACAACAAACAACGATTTGCTCTTATTGCTTAGTATACAATTTATGACTATAGAGAGGGAAAGGAAACCGAAAATAGAGAGGATACATACAAGTCTCGCTCTTCTCCAGAGTTCGAATCGCTCTTCTCCAGAGTTCGAAAGAAAACCCTTTTGAATGCTTGAGATTTGAGTATTGATTTAGCTATTTCTTCTGCACCCACTTCGTCAATATCTTTGCGAGGATTTTGTAAATTTTTGTCACCAATTTCGTCGATATCTTTATGAGGATTTTGTGAGTTTTTTCTTTTCCAAACGTGGTTAGAGGGTGAGGGGGGAATAAGTTTGGGTAAATGAATTATTTTAATAATATTTATATTTATTTGTATATTATTAATTAGGATAAAATCTTTTTTCCCAACACTTAATCCTGTCACTAACAAATTAGAGGGAAACATAAAAAATTTTCCCGCTATATTATTGATCATTTATGGATAGTTTTCCTTACACTATATAGATCCTGTCAGCTAAAATATTCTATAAAATTAGATATTATTTTTTAATTAAATAATTATATTTATTGGTTATTTGACACTAATTTATTATGACACCTGTTGGGATATATTGAAAATTACAACACATTTGATGACATGTCATAAAAAAAGTGTCACAATAGATTAAATTTCTAATAGTGCTTGCAGATAGGTGTGAAGAACTAGATGAGTATATCGAGTAGGCTGGATATGAAAAAGATATAGTTTATATTATAACCTTGTATGATAGGATTTATCCTTCTAAATACCCCCACTCCCCATTATTGTAATCAGGCTAAAAAATAATGTAGCTTCTAGGAGAGACTAGTTAATCAAGATAGAGTGTATATTTTGTGTTCCCCGAGAACTCTGTAACCCATTATTTAAGTTCTTTACCTTGAATAATACATATACACATGTGTAGGCTTGGAGAGTGGATGTACAACTTTATCTCAAACCACTATAATTATTTGTGTTCTTTATTTTTTGTTTGTTATCTGTGTTTACAATCGCTTCAATTATAATAGATTGGTGCGGTGAACGTGGATCAAACATATGATCATAATGATTGCACTAGGTTCAGCCAATCGAGATGGAGCATTCCATAGGATCGAACAACTTTGATTTGTGGAGGATGATGATGCAAGCGGTGTTGACCAACACGATGACGGAGAAACAAAAAAACACACATTGGCAAAGGAGAAAAATGCGTTAATATGGACCTCGAAGACATGGTGTTGTGAAAGTTGTGGAGAAAACAATTAGCAGTTGGAGTTTTGGGCCCAACCTTGAATCAAAATACTGAATTCAAGGTGTAAATCTCACATGAGGAGCTATATGGTGTGGGGGAGGCTGAGATGGCTCGCAACCTATAATCGATCAATGGAGCAAGGCTCTTCAGATTCGATGGAGTAGGGTTCTCGTGGAAGAGTTTGACTGGAGAGATGTGGCTGCACAATGTCAAATGACCACGACAAAACTCTGCAGATATGATAATTGGGCTCATACTAAATTTGAGTACTGTTGAGGTTGATCAAAATTGTTGGATAACT
>JAPKLW010004729.1:0-25013 GCA_026898455.1 Plectranthus barbatus
ACGATCTATACGATCTTCTGTGATCTCTTACACACCGTATGATCTCCTTATCGATGAGATAATTGGATGTGTTTGTTCGCATCGTATGATTGTTAATTCAGACAGGAGTTGTTTATTGCAAGTCATTAATGATTACCAGTATATCAAACATAACGTTTCCTAATATACCAATCATAATGCTTTTATGTATACAATTCCAACACTAAGGCTAGGGATAATTAATCATGTTTGTGTTGGTGTTAGTGTTAGACTTTTCCAAAGTCTAACGCTAACACTTTGACACCCTTGTGTTAAACTTACCCTTCCATGCTGTAACTAGACGGTTATAATCATTCCCTATATTTTAGAGTTGCGTATCTAAACCCTAATTTTAATTTTTTTAGATCCTAAATATTTGGGATCGTGTATATCATTGTTTCTAACTGTATATTATATTCTATTTTATCTTTTAGAAAAATAAAGGGAGTGCCTCCACAACATAAAACAACCCCACCTGAGCTTAGTGGAGCTTCTAGTTTGTGCTACTAAAAGAAGGTGGACGTGGAAAGTGATTAAGGCCACGACTGAAAGCGGGGCCATTGAGAACGTGCGCTTCAGGTAATCGGAATAAATAGGAGAACTGAACATTGAAGAGGTTAAGCAATCGAGATTAATCAAGAGTATTGTGAGAAGTTCTTCAAGGCATTCGGTTCTCAACCCTCACGAATCATTCAGTACAAGTTCAACACGATTAAGGTGGAATTTGCTCCGGAGAGTGAATCATACATAGAGGAGCTTTTAGTCTTGTTTGTATTAAATTCTTTATGAGCTTTTGTTGAATTTCTTCAAGGGAGTGAACCAAGAAGAAATTCAATATTCTTTTGTATTTTTGTTTTGATGTGTAATTCTGAATTTCATTGTGAAACCGTTTTTGTTGTGAGACACTCATGGGTTTAGAAATAAACATGTGAAAATCTTAATTCCGATGTGTCAAACTTTTCAAATTCTAACTCTAACACACCTAAACATTTTTGGTAAATCGGGCACTAAATTCTTTCAATTGGTACCCAAAGCCTCTACTTGATGAACTAAGTATTTGTTCTTGAGTGCAGTTTACCATTAATGGATAACTCAAGTGTAGCGTGTCGACCTCCGATCCTTGAGAGTGATGGAAGCAACTATGCCTTGTGGAAATCACGTATGAGGATGTACATCAAGTCAATTGTTGAAAGATCTTGGGTAACTTTTCTGGATGGTTGGACAACACCAAGAATGGAGGTTCCAGATCCAGAAAACCAAACGCAAACAATTACGATGGCTAAACCTGAAGGACAATGGACGGCCGAGGAACGATTGGTTTCGAACTGTAACTCTAAAACAATTACTGCTATTTTTGTGTGTGTAGATGTGCCGTGTTTCAAAGTTAATTTCAAGCTGCTCTGAAGCCAGGATGCATGGCTCATCCTGCAAGGGAAATGTGAGAAAACAGCCAGTGTCAGAGGACAAGGATGAGACTTCTAACAAGAAAATTTGAGAATTTGTGAATGGCTGTAGAAGAAAATTCTCCACCTATTATGAAAGAATGGCGGCCATGGCTAATCAGGCTCAAGCATTGGGAGAACCAATTAGTAATGAGAGACAAGTGAGTAAGATGTTGAGGTCACTTCCGGAAAGGTTCAACATCAAGATTTCTGCCATTAAAGAAGCTCGAAAAATTAAGGCCTTGGAATTTGCTAAACTGGTAAGTATCCTCACTACTTTTGTAATGAACTTGACCGACCGAATGCAGGAGTACAAGCCAAAAGGCTCAAAGAGCATTGCTCAACATGCTGGAAAGAGTAGTGTCGAAGAATTGTTAAGTAAACAAAGATTAACCTTTCAAGAGGAGTCAGAAGACGATGATATAATTGATGAGGAAATTCCTAGTATTGCGCTCCTCACTAAACGGTTTAACAAGTTGGTGAAAACCATGAAGAAATGAAACAATAACTTCAGAATGAAAATTTTCTCCTTTTCCACTCATCCGAATTTCTCCAACATCTCTAGTTCTTCTAAAAAGGGAGGCGATTTGTCCTCAAAAAGGGGTATTATTCCTTTCTCTGATCCTTCTACTTATGACATTGTGAAATGTCATGGTTGTTTAGGTATAGGACATTATGGAAATGAGTGTCCAACAGTGATGCGAAGGCAAAAGTTAAACTCAAACACCACCCTTAGTGATGACTCTGACACTGAGGATAAACCTGAAAATCCTGATCAAGTTATACTATATGTGACAATAGAGGAGTATGAAGAACCAATGGATTTAGAAGAATATGACGATGAAGAGGAAGAACAACCTATGGAAGAAGATCCAGTTGAAAAACCTAGTTCAAATGTTCTACCCATTGAAAATGTTACAAATTGGTTTTTTCAGTCTGACACTGAACTTTTCTCTCACTGAGAAAGTTCAAGTGTTGACAGGGGCATCAATCCGGCTTTTTCTACAACATGAAGAGGGATGGATCAGATCTGCAGTCACTTCAACATGGTTGACAAGAAGTACGAAGAACAATCTAAAGAACTCGCAGAGCTGAGGGAAGAAAATCTAAAGCTTCAACGTTAGATCAATAGACTGGAAGCACTACTCACTCGAAAGGACCTGAAAGTGTCAAAGTTAAAGGAGAAGGTACTGGATGTTGACTTGTTTTTTGAGAAAATAAATAAAGGTAAAGGTAAACCTGATGAGATCTTGTATGTTAAAGTCTCTGATAGTAGTGGTCTAGGTTATCACATGCTTAATTCTATCCATCCGAAAATGTTTAACTCTGAACAAAATGTTGTCAAATTCACTAAAGAAGAGTCTAACACCTCCGAGAAACTTGTTAAAGAAAAGTCAAAGGTCTTTATATGTCACTACTGCAATCGAATGGGTCATATTAAACCTTTCTGTAAGGTTAAAATTGTTGATGAGAATATGAAATTGAAGGATGATCACTGTCTTGTTGTGTATACCTCCTTGGAAACTAACTTTGCAAGGACATGGTATTTCAATAGTGGATGTTCCAGGCACTTGTGATTGGGGATCGATCATGTCTCACTGATTTCACTGAGGTTAGTGGAGGTTTAGTCACATACGGAGGAGGTTCAAAAGGAAAAATCATTGGAGAGGGAACATTTAACGTGTTGGAGTTTCCCAAACTTCAACACGTTCTATATGGTGAAAGTCTGATGGCTAATTTGATTAGCATTAGCTAGCTGTGTGTGATGGGATGACTGTCAAGTTGGATAAAGACACTTGTGATGTTTGTAACAAATCAAACAAGTGTGTGATGTTTGAAAGCCGGTCCAATGACAACTGTTACCAAGCAAACCAAGAAGGGAGATGCTTAATGACCAAGACCGGTGAATGTGATATCTGGCACAAAAAATTTGGACATGCTAGTTTGAGAATATGAGAAAACTCATTATGGCCGATGCTGTCAAAGGCGTTCCTCAAATTAAGTTCAATCCCAACAAGGTGTTTGAACCTTGTACTAAAGGCAAAAAATTCGTGTCGCTCATCCTATTGTTAAAACAATGAATTCCAAATCTTGTCTTGAATTGTTACATATGGATTTGATTGGATCGATTGAAGTCGAGAGTATAGGCAAAAATAAGTATGTGCTTGTGTGTGCCGATGATTACTCTACATTTACATGGGTTGAATTTATGAGAGAAAAGTCAGAAACCTTTGAAATTTTCAAGAAACTCTATAAAAGACACCCAAAACCGGCAACCAACACATTCCCCCAAACATAGTCAAGTTAGACTAAGCTTCTAAAATAGCCGACGGTAGTAAATTACTCCTCATACTCCAAATGCTCCCCCTAGAACATGTAAATCAAGTGATTAACAAAACAAACAAGAAACATTATTAACACTATCTAGGCAATAATTTAAACCAAACGAAAGAAAAACGGTTGGGTTGCCTCCCAACAAGCGCTTCCTTAACGTCGGTAGCTAGAAGACCGTACCACATCATCCATTATCAAAAATCTTGTGGGTTTTTAATACACCTTTCTCCCTTAATCTGCATTTACTTGGGAGCAATTTTTCCAAGGCAATCTTTCTTTCACCCCTTTCATCTCTCCAAGGAGAATTGATTATCTTGTCGAACTCAAATTGCATGAATGAGTGCTCCTTCTTTGAAGTATTCTTCTAGCCATTCTCCAAACTAATCCCCACTTCAAGAAACTCATTGATCTACTCATCCAAGGCACTCACCATTCTCTCCTCAACCTTTTCTACTTTGTCTATCACTTGTGAAGGAAATTTAAGCATCACATCGCCACATAGACTTTCCGACATAATTTCCTCATCATGTTTCTCTCCTTCATCATTTAGTACCAAGGCCGGAACTTCTTTCATCACCTCAAGTGAATGTATCTCAAGATCACCATTCTTCTCACTTTCAATGTGTATCTTCTCCTCCTCAGTGCTAGCATCCTCTTTCTCTTCTTGAGGTAACTCTTTATCTTCTTTCTTTGATTCTTCTTCTTGTATCTCATTTAATCTTATATCTTGAATTCTTACTTCCTTAAGTACCATTACCACATCCTCACATTCATCTTCCAAAATTTCATCAATCTCCTCACAACTTCCTTCGAGACCTATTTCCTTGTCAATTGGATATTCTTCCACTCGAGGTTCCTCACTCACCTTCTTCAAGATATCGGATAGTTGCATTTTTAACTCCAAAAGCCTTCCCTTGAGCTTATCCAGTTTCCTCTCCAAAGCTTCCCGAGATGATCTCGCTTCTCTAACTCTTTCATGATCACGGCTACCCCATTCATCACAATGAACTCTTGTTATGGTTGGATTCCGAGTATGGTTCTCATAATGTCTACATGGAGAGTAGCCATTAGATGGGGGATTGTTCATGTTGTTCCGGAGGTCACAATCCCCCCATTTATCTCCATATCTTTCATTACTACACTCCTCTTCTTCATATCCCCAATTCGGCTTCACCTTCCGATAATGTCTCCTCTCTTCCATCCATGGGTAGCTCTCTTCAAATACCAACCGGATTGGCCTCCTCGGTTGTTGTCTCTCAACCATCTTTGCTCTCATCTCGTCCAATTCCCTTTGGAGATTGTTAAGCCTCTCCGAGTGAGTGCCTCGATGATTATCCATTTAACACCTAAAATAGTCCAACAACCTCAAAGTAACACAAAATAGTAATCAACAAACAACTTCTACAAAACATATTTACAAACACATACAAACTTCACACAAGCCTATTACAAAACAAAAACAATCCAACAAAACAAAATTAGAACAATTAGCAAACAAATGTTAGTAACAATATTCACAGAAGCATTTCCTCAAACACCTAGCATACACTTCTTCAAACTTTCAATAATTTCACAAGACCTACTAGAAGATTCCCCGGCAACGGCGCCAAAAATGTGATGACGATGAAAATTGCAACACTATCTCACATTAAATTTATCAATCCAGGTTCTTTCAATTCGCTCTAATGAACAACATTTACTCGTTTGAAGAAACTAATAGCTAGGCAAGCACAAGTCGTTGAGAGTTTATCTAACAAAGCAAAATAATAACCAAACTTTGCATAAATGTAATAAAGCATAAATCCAATCATATTCAATTATCTTCCAAAGTTCAAGCAATCAATTCTCTCAAATTAGGTAGAAAAAGTATCAAATGCAACAATGAGATAAGAGTGAGTATTGAATGAATGTCAATTGTGTCTAGTTTGAGTCAAATCATGTTGTAAACAATGTTTAATCCCTAGGAGATTGAGCAATCGACCCTACACTCGTTAACCCCTTGTCACGACGAGCTAACAGTTGATGATGCTAAGACTAAAAAATAGCTACGTTATTAAGCCCTAGACCACCCCAAATATAACGTCAATTATTGCCCTACGACCTAGCACCACACAAGGATTGGAGCTAAAATCGTATGAATCTACACTATTTAAGACGATTTCGCCCGCGTGTTGGCTGCAGCATTCACGTCAACTACCTCCTAAGCTGGCTATTACCTCGCCTGGTCAGAATTGGCTCGATCGAGTCTGCTCTCTGTTGGCATGGCTCGGTCGAGCAGGCTCAGCTCATCCGGTCGAAGTCTCTGTCCGGCTTGGCTCGGCCGGTCCTGCTCAGCTTGGCTAGTCGAGCTCTCTGTCAGGCTTAGCTCGGCCGATCGATGCCTCCAAACTCCAAACTCGTGCGATTTGCTTCCAAAACTCCACCAAAAATGCTAGTCTATGCTCAAAACACGTCTTACAACATTCAAAACACAAAATCATGAAAACATGATAAAAGAACAACAAAAACATATGATATGAGGGTACAATGGCCACAAACATGCACGCTCACACATAAAAAATTAGGTCATTTTACACACATATCTGTCGGGGGAATCATCAAGCGGTGAGATGATAGGATTGCGAGATCCCCAGAAGTGGTTGGAGACGCAGTATGGCAGTTCCGATAAATCCAAAGTTTGCTACCTAACCAACCCGACGAGAGTCTTGGAAACCCTAGCGAATCTTAACCCCTATATATAACCCCTTGTAAGCTAATTTTCGGCATCTATCCTACATATTAGATAATCAACTGTTATTTTACATCTTTTTGCTCATATTGTAAGCTGCGCTTGGATTATTACAATGAGCTCAACAATGTTGGTCTATCATTCTAATTGTAATCTACCACGCATACTAAGCCAAACTTGTTTGGTTTGTTATATTCCGGTTCACATTTTACTTTTAGCACATCGTATTGCCATTTCTGTATTATTCATATTCATAGTTCTCAGGCCCCCGTATCCATACAAATCGAACCTCAACATATTGTAATATTACATATCCTATCTCAAGTAACAAACATATGCTGGGAATAACTTTATCCTCTTATCTAGTTGATAGGATGATCATACAATGTGTTGTGGATCATGAAAATCGTAGGGATCGATTGACCTAGTGAGATATAAACAGTTACCACAACTGAGACATTTCCAGGATAAACTGTTGGTCTAGGCTGCGGAATGATTAATTATTAGTAGTTTATCTTGGCTACTATATATGACATTATGTGTTGTACCTATTGATAGGACCAAAGTAAGATCGATAGATTCTAATTCAGTCAATGATAGAGCTTGAATTGCCCGCTCTGCGGATCTAAAGTTGTCGAGGGGAGTTAGTTCTTCCACCGTGAAGACGTCTGGTTTTGCTATAGCAATTATAGTGTGCACCAGAGACCCATATACAACCAACTCCATCTAAGAAGCTTTTTCATTGTGTGGGTAAGTTGTTGAAGGAATAGCTGATTCGACGTTCAATGATTGTCTTTCCACAACAGCCTAGTTCTGATCAACAACTGAATCCTTAGGGGGATGTCCGGTAAAGTTTGTCCTTTTCCTATACTCTAGAATGGACACTACCCTCGCCTTCAATTGCTCCATGGTGACTTATTCTCCAAAACTTCTGCCAACCTATTCACTTTCCCAGCCTTCTTCATTTATCTAAAAGGTTAATCCCAACCTTGCCTGCAAGATATTCATGTTTTCCACAGACAAAAGATGACACCAGGTGTGAGATCTCCAAAATATTACCAGTTTTTATACATGATCGTAGTTGCTGAGAACCTTTATTTTAAAATATGTCAAAAATAATTCTTCACATCCGCATAAACTGTCTTATCAACAAGGATAGATATCTTAGATCCCGAAACATGTAGGGATCGATTATTGGAATACCAATATCTGAGTGTTCGGCAACTATCCTCTATCCTTAGGGCGGTATGTTTGGGATATGACAGTCCGAACATGGGAATCCGAGTGGATGAAAACATAGATCGGGCTGAACTAAAGAGTTCCAACCTTCTATCCTATTTGTGTGATGTCATCATATTGTTGTTAGCAGTAGTCACCACCTTTGAAGGTGAATAAAAAACTATGTCAGCATTTGAATCTTTTGCAGAGTCATATAATTCTTCAGATTCTGACGATTGAATTGGCAGTACTTGAGCATTTCCCTTTGTTGCTTCCTGGGAGGTGCCAATATCAACATCTATCATGGAAGGTCTAATAGGCTCTGTTCTTTTCTCGGGAGAATTTCACAATACAACTAATGCTTGAGCAGTGCTTGCCTCAACATCGCTCATTGTTAGTTTGGTAGAAGAGTTTGCCTTCTTTTCAAGATTATTGAATGCTTGCTCTCCAGCTTCCCCTTGAATATCATTCTCCAAGGCCAACTTTTTTTGTAGGATTCTCCTTCATTTAAAAGATCTCAAGATGAGGGTTCTGGGTTGCTGTTGTGGTCAATGCTCTGATGGGCTTCACAATATTCCACAACATTCTTGATGATTAAATCAGATTGAATGGAGGAGGATAATAAGGTGACTACTGATAAGCTCGCAAATGTACTCGCTTATCCATGTTTTTATCCTTTGTTTTAGATGTTTTATGTTCATTTTAGAGTTTATTTCATGCATGAGTTGGTTATAGAGGTTATTATGCTTGTCATGGTGTGATTTCACTGGTTGTTGGGCTAAAAAGCTGCTAAGTGATGAAAATAGCCAAAAGGGAGAAGTTGTTGTTTTGGTCGACACACCGGGTGTTGAACGACATGGAGGAAAAGGCCAAGAAATTGAGAGAGTGCTCCATGTCGGTCGATGTGGCACATGGAGAGTTTATGTCAATCAAAATAGGAGCTCAAAATCGGACCAATGTGCTAGGCGATATACATCCACCTCTATAAATACCCATGTATTTTGAGTTTTTATAGAGGGAGTTCTTTAATCTTGGAATTTTCAACATTGGAGTTTTTCAAGACTTTGAGAATTCTTCTTTACTTTGTAAGTTATTTTATGCAATTAATATGTCTTTTAGTGTTTCTCTCCATCATGAGTGGCTAGAAACCTTATCAGGTTCTAGGGTTTGAGCAATCAATCATGATGCATGTTTAATAAATTCAACTCAAATTGCACGGTTTAATTTCCTGATTTAATTTAATTGGATCCAGATTTAATGAAAGATCGAGAGATGAAACTGAATCTAGGTTTATAATTATCAATTGAAAGGCTGAGAGGTGAAGATTGATAATAGGAAAAGGATAATTAATACAATTGATTTTTTGTCTCAAAAGGAATAATTAATTGTGGGGATTAAATTCGATGTTTATTAGGATTGATTAATATTGTGTTCTCGAGACCGAGATGAGATAGTCACATATTAGTAATCTAAGTTGTAATTGCGCGACACAGTAATTATAGTTATTTATGTAATTGCCCACCATTCCCGAGTTGATTAGTTGTGCATGTAGATGGATTGATTGCATGACCTAGTTTCTGCATCTTGAAATTCTGTTTTAAAAAACCCTTTACATTCTGATTTGTAATCTTTAAATTTCAAAACTAAAACCCTGATTTCTATTTTCTCAAACGTTGAATTCTGGAACTATAATTACTACATAGGATATTTTTGCCATTCAACTCCCTATGGATTCAACATCTTGGTTTAAAATTTATATGCCCACTTTGCTATCATTAATATTCTAGTTTTAACAGTGACCAACTACCTGTCTTCATGTCGACTTAATTGACATGATAATCAGAGTCTTTAGAAAGAGTGGCATAGACTTCTTCTTCTTGTGAAGCTTTTATTTATTCCTTTTATGGATCTCCTTTCACTTTGTAAGATCAAGGTGAGATGACTCAAGAAAGGCTAAGGCCAACTTTATTTTTTTGCATGAGGCCTAGTAATTGGGATACCCTGGGGAACTGGTTTGTATCTGGAACCTAGTGCTCTACATGAAACTTGTGACCTTGCTCCCTTAAGAGTTGATGTAATCATCTCAATCATTTTTTTTCACAAGCATCAGTTTATCCATCTCCGAAAATATTTCTATATTCGTTTTCTATCTCTGTTCAGCTTCATGCTCTTCTATTTGAGAGACTAGTAATTTCACTCCCTTATCCTACATTTCTTCATCACTGACAACAATATTAGGCTTCAGTGCTCACTTCCCAATCAATTTTACTGGTTTCTTCATTTCTTGCGACACTTTCTTCTTCCTCGAATAAGGAATGAAGTCAGAGGAGGCAAGTTCCTCTCCTCTGTCCAACTACATCAGTTTATGTTCAAGGATGTCGCTTATCTTTGAGCTGAAGCTAACATCGTACTTAAAGCAACGTTCCTCAAACATGGTGACATTCTTCTGCGCTTGGTCAAGAATACGACCATAGATAAAGTCTGCCAAGTTACCATTTTCACCATCAACTAGTGCTATAATGGGCCTATACTTCTTCTGAATTAGTTCGGAAAGAGAGCCTTCTTCGCAAACAATCATCTAGCTAATAGTAGTTATAGTGTGGTGGATTTGGACTTTGCTTTGCAGTCTGAGTCCTTCACTAGTTATAGTGTTTTTCCCTTTCATGATCATCTTCATCCAAATACTTGGAGATGACCACCCCTTCTGAGCATAGTTTGAGCATTTTTGCCAACATGGCTGCTAAAATTGTGAGTTCCTCAGCATAGATGTTAGTGGTAAAGGGTTTCTGATTAGGGGATATTTTTGCCCTGTCGTAGTATTTTGCAACCATGTAGGGATGAAATCTTGAGGGGTTTGCAATCAGAAAGCTGATTAGCTTATCTTCCTCCAACATCTCTTCTAATTCGAATTCATAATGTATTTTGGCCAGTGATAGATGAAGAGTCTTATCCTTTTGTAGTTGTTAAATCTTAATTTGTTTGTGTATGAGTTTTGTGTTGGTCATCATGACTATTGTTACCAATTAACCATGAGAGATTTCTTCAGAAGGATCTGCGGTCCTTGTGGGTGAACTAACTCTGATGAGAGATTTAGATGATTTAGGTATGATAATGATAGTGTAAGTAATGATTGAGAGTAAATGGAGTAGCAAAGGTGTTTCTCAGAGAATATCTTGGTTGATTCTCAACTCTGCATAAAAACCCATTAGTGGTCCATTGTAGAACTCGGTCCCATTATTTGAACTAATCATCTTTACAGTAAACATCTTCTCATTTTTATGCATACGATGATCTTTGCAAGAGTGATCTTGACTTGATCTTTCGATGTGAGAAACTCCACCCACGTACATCTGGAGTAATTGTCGACATCTACGAGGGTGCATTTCTTTCTTGCTATTGATGATAGAGTGAATGTCCCAAATAGATCCATATGTAGAGCTCTAGAATTCTCTGTGTGATGGGCTCAACTGGTTGATTCTTGAAAGATGTATTTAATTTTTTTGTAATTTAGATGACTCAATCTGTTATGCTACAACCAGCTTGGTTAAAGGAGAAGTTTGTTTTCCTTGCATGATGTTTTTCTCCTTCACGGCATTGCATTCGACCAAGAAGTTTTAAAAAAATTCAAGACTATATCGAGTACTCAGCTTTGAATTTAAAATCATTTTTGCCCAAAGCAAATGCATTTCTTCAGTCATGAATACATGCATTTCATTATGTTTTCATATATGTTAGAAAATAAACATATTTTGATGAATCAAGTTATACATCAAATTAGTTATTGTTTAGAACTAACATAGGTGAGTCCAACATATGTAATTTTGTATATGAAAATTTTAGTTGTAACTAATAGATCACCTCTCATTCAGAGGACTATACGGAATATTCGGAGAACAAACCCACAATTAAGAAGGTGACTTATCTCACAAGGTTGAAGGGAGAAGTCATAAGGAACGACAAGAAGAAGCAAGAGATTCTTCTTATATAAATCAGATGAGATCCAGTTGGGATTCATGAGATTTATTTAAAAAGAGACATTTTGACTAAAGTCTGTCAAACTACAAAAGGCACTGTCACCTTTCAGAAAATGATAGTACCGCCAAGGCCTACCAAACAACTACCTTTCCAACGGGAAAAAGAGTCGTCTCTCTCCCTCTATATAGAGTAGAAGATTTGTAGAAAAGAAGATTATGCAATACCATTTATCTCAATTATAATCAAGCTTTATAGGGTAGTGATTATATAACAACACCTCCCCAAATAATAAATAATAACATGTGTTCAGATCTAGTGCAATCAAATGCATCATTTTTATGCAGGATTCATGTATTTTGGAAAATGTATCAATCTCGCATATAAAATGTTATTGTATTTACGTTTTGATGAAAAATGTATGAATTAAACCTTAAAAAAGTGTCCAAATGCATCAGTTCTAAAAAAAATGCAGCATTTTTTTGCTCTATCTTATGGGTTTTTCAGTCGTGGACATATGCACTTTGTGGTTATTACTTTATCATTTGGGAGGTGTTTTTATATTATCACAACCTTCTCTCTATGTAAGCATATGTATCTACTATGTGTAAATAGGAACAATATTTTGAAGGAAACAAGATGTGCAATCTAATTGTGAAAAATTAGACTAAATCTCAACCATTGATTTAACACAATCAATGATCCAGATTAACTGAAATAAAATGCGGCATTTTTTCCTAGTTATTATGCATTAAGGACTATTTCGTAAGTTTTGATGTTATTGTTTTTATTAGAGTAATATTCATTTTATCTCAATTATTATGCATTTTATCTCAATGGTTATGCATTAATTATAGAGTAACTTTGGCGTTATTAAAGTTATGACATTTTATCTTCAAAAAATGTGCATTATATCTTATAAAATATTCATTATACCATAGAAAACATGCATTAATATTACATTAAAAAAAATAATTTAGAATATCTAAACTAAGGAAAAATTGTATTTATCAAAACATAGATATTCATATCTTATCTCATATGGAAAATATTAAAATTAAGAAAATTCTCTAATTTTCATATGAGAAATGTTAGCATGAGAAATGAGAGTAAATTTCAGCCATCTATTTTTCCTTATCAAAACTAAAGAACCGTGCTCATTTTTTGTTGAAAATGTGCATTATTCAATTTTAAGCGTAATTTGTAAGTTGTCTATCCTCTAATTAAAATTCTAAAAACTTTAATTGATTATCACTCAATTTAAATTCGTATTTATGTATTATATTTCAAATTAAAGATAATTTAATTATGTTTCAAACTAAATCCTTATTGCATAAATTTGTGGATGAAAACCTTAACAAAAATAAAAATCAGTGATTCTATACATAAATCCTGTAACATACTCATTTTCCTAAAATGCTGAAAATGTACTTAAAATGCATGAAATTTTACTTGAAATGCATTATATGATGTATAAAATACATTATATTCCTATAGAAAATTCATATTCCATAGAGATTTAAATAACTGAAGATAAAATGAACAAAATTAAAGATAAAATGACGTGAGAATATGATATTTTTGTAACAACCCTCGTAAATTTTCAATGTATTTATCTAATTTTCGAAATTATATTTTGTTATCGAATTTAATTGAAGCTACACGATCGATTTAATTTGGAAATTTACTATTTTGGTATTTATTTAATTGTCACCCTTATTTAAAGAGTAGTAATTAATTATTAATTAATATAATGAACATCGATAATTTATTTGACGATCCGACATTTTTGTATCGGGATAATATTGATCGATAAATATTCGCGGGTAGACAAAATATTACGGTCTCCCGTGCAATGACGCAAAGAGATGTGGAGTTGATGTGAGGTGATGTTAAAGTGACCGACGTGACAAGCGAATGACAACCACTTGAACTTTTTGACTTTCGGTAATTCCAAATTTACCCTCACCTCCCTTCTATAAATATAACCTCTCCCCACACTCCATCATTTTCAATCTCTCTCCCTAAGGATTTCTCCAAAGAATTTTCCGGCGAACATTCCGGCGAGCTCCGACGAGGTTCCGACGAAGAGTTTTCAAGGTAAAACTATACCTTTTTAGAATCCTCTCTTCGTTTCCTTTCCATTTCCGAACTTATATTCCCATTCTTTTGTGTTTTGAAGTGAGGAATCGTGAGATCAAGGATTGATCAAGCTATCGAAGTTCTATGAACGTCCTAGAGGTATAGATCGAAACTCTCTCTAGTTATTTCCTCTGTTTGAACATGTTCGTAAATATTGCCCTAGTTAGTAAATGTCATGATCTAGGCTTTTGATGATGAGTTTATGAGGACGTTTGAATGTTTAGCATGTTATATATTGAGCCTAAGAATCGAGATGTGTTGATTTTGGAGCATTTTTGGTGTTTTTGTTCTATTTGAATATATTGAGGTTATATCTCGATTCCAACATGTTTTGACGTTTTAAATCATATCTAGACACGTTATATTTGTTAGAAAACTATTTGGTGTTGTTAGAAATAGATTGGATGAGCCTGGATAACCGTTTGAGCCAAAAATAAGAATTTCCGCCGGAAGGCATGCAACCTCTATTTTGATCGATTTAAGGTCTGCATCGGTCGACACGGTCGTATTGGTCGACACGAGAGACATATCGGTCGACACATGCTTCATCTCGGTCGACGCGTCTGCATTTGTTGACATACACTCCATGTCGGTCGACACAGAGTGCAATTCCACATTTTTAATTCTTTCTTTGATCGATTCGACTTATCATTCATATCTTTCAATATCCTTTTCGATCGACTTAAATAATATTTTCTAAATTCTGAATTCTTCCTTCGACTATTTGAATTCCAATTTTGTTCGATATTCTGTGTATCAATCGACAAAGAGATGTTATCTTCCATAACTTCTCCGAAGATCTTTTCAATTCAAATCATGTTTGACTGCTTGACCGAACTCTAGTAACTTAAACTTTCTTTGAAGCTTATTGATTAAATTAAACTTGTCAAACCTTAATCTTTATGGAGCAAAGTACGAGGCAACAGTCGAGGTGGAGTTGAAGACTCTTTTTGTAATGGTTAGATGTTGAAGTATGTATCTTCATATACATACTTCATTGATAACTTTCCGCTGCTGAAACTCTTTAGCTTTTGTTAGCCTTCTCATGACATATTGAACTTGAATACTCTGATATTTGTTCTTGAGAACCCAAGATCCCTTCTCAAGATGACACTTTATTAAATCTATCTCTCTTGGGATATGTGTGCATTGATTCTTATCTTGAACTGCTCGTTTATTCTTCCAAATAATTATCCCAAATGCATTTCTCGTTCTCGATGTGCCTCAATTCCTTGATTTATGTCTTGTTTATAAATCGGAGCATGACAATTTTACTTTATTTAATGCAATGATATTAGAATACATATTTGCTAAAAATATACTCCCTCTGTCCCGGCTTAATTTTCCCGGGTTGACCGGGCACATTAACCAAGGAGTGTAAGTGTGGAATAAGTTGAGTTGAATTAATATTTTATTATTGAGTGTGAAAAAGTTACCTTTTTAGTAATGAGACAATTGAACTGTGACAGACGGAAAAGGAAAGTGGGACAATTAAGTTGGGACGGAGGGAGGAATAAACTTATTTAGAGACTAATGACATTAACATATATTTTATTTCAATCAATATAATGAGATTGAGTTATTTCATTGTTTATTTCGATATATGAATGATCGATATGACTCATAACAATATTATAAATTTACACGTTCAACTTTCAATATGAACTAGGATTATTTTGTGGCACAAATAAGATAATGATTCTTTAGAGTGGACATGGTAAAAATATTGAAATAAATTAATGATCAATATATTTCAATTTTGAAAGTCAAATAATATTTCTTATTTATAATAATATTTTCCAGGTCAAATTAGAAATAGATATCCATATTTTGATACATACAATTTTTCCATATTGGAGAGATTGAGTATTTTTTTTTTCGTAATGAGATATAATGTATGTTTGCTAAGATAAAATGCAAAGTTTTGAAGATAAAATGTCGTAAGTAGAGAGATTGAGCATTTTACTTCCCAATGTAATGTTAATCAAAATATTACCCCTAAAATGAATAAAATTATAGTTAAAATGCGGGTTTTAAAATTATCATTCATTGTATATAATTACTCTATTGCCCTTTAATACAAGGTATTGATCCTAAAATGCCGTGTTATTTAAATGAGTTGTCAACTAATATAGTCTGTTGATCTTGCAAATTGAACATCCGAGATTCTTTCTTATTTCTCATGCTAAACTACATTTCTCGCTGGAACACTATTCTCTCTCTCTCTCTCTCTATATATATATATATATATATATATATATATATATATAAATAACGTAAGAATGTAGTTAACATGAGAAATGAGAAATATTCATTTTAACATCAAAATCATGCATTTCAAAAAATCTTCATTTTAAGATCAAAATCATGCATTAAAGTTTGTTTTCATTTTATCTCCAATGTTCTTAATTTTATTTATGATTTTTTTCATTTTATTTTTAGATCGTCGTTTTATCTAAAACTTTATTCACTTTTATCTTAAAATTTGTTTATTTTATCTGAAATTTATTACATTGTTATTTATCAAATTTGCATGGTAACAATGTTTCTCATATATTTTAATATCCCGGGTTAAATTAATCAATATTTAACTTAATCAATTATTTAAATAAAGGGCCATTCGTTTTAGCCCTTTAATTGCTTGTTACTCAGTTTTTGACAATCGTTGTCGCATGCATGTCCGTTTCATGCAAACAAAATGCTTGAGTGTGTATTTTGAGAAACCCTAAGTAGCCATGCGCACGAATTCCCAAGAGCTCCATTTCTTTCACGGAGCTAGGGTATGCTTGAGATTGATTTATGAGAATTTTTTAAATGATCAGAATGAGATTCCAAGACTTGCAGAATATTTTATGATTTTTTCGAACTGTTGAGTTCAGGGCGAAAATGGAGTAATTCCAAAACTTGTGGAATTAAACCCATGAGTAGAACTCATGATTTAAAGCATTTCTGTGGATGTCCATTTTTCAAAATGGACAATAAATGTCGAATTGAGAATCAATGAAGGTTGATTAACGGAGCTTCATACATGAAATAACAGATCCGGATCTGCAATGAATGAAAAGATAACAAGTGTACCTTATCCATTGGACTAACTTACCCTAAAAATATTACTGCGACTGGAGGAGGCGGCACACTCATCAAAACCACAGAAAAATTGCAAAGCACGCAACTGCAACTCATTTAACTCACCTCACTCTAACAAGCAACTGCATCACCAACTTCCTGTCTCCATCTTCATCATGATTCTTTGACTGATCCAGGGTATATTAGCTGGTGAAGTCTAAAGATCAAAGTAAGATCATGCATGAAGCTTCACGTGGCCTTTGGAATCAGCTAATTTTGTCAAGAAACGGGTAAGTTATGGCTCCATCTTCAGAGCCCGTCGGTAAGGATGCTGATTCTGTAACCTTCATTGAAACTTTGATCAAACTTTGTTGAATTCGATTGTAAATGATATATTCTTGTTCCTTATGATTTTAGAAATACTTTGGTATCCTTGGATCATCACCACCACAGCCCGTTCGCAAGAATCGCCGCAAGAAACACCTATGGAGGTGAGGGTTTTCTATCTTTCTTCACAATCAAGTTCTTGCATTTCCATCAGTTTAATCGATGATATGGGCATTCTATCTTGTTCCCTAGAGTGTCTAGAGGTTTGGGATGAGTCGGGGAAGGTTGGTTTGGCTAGAAACAACTGTGATTGCCATTGTGTATCATGCGAACTAGTGCAACTGCTATTGTCGACCTACATGTCAATCGATGACGCTAGCATTGGTCTATGTGGCTGACATCGATTGATGTGGCCGGTATTGGTCAACATGGCCGGCGCAGCCAACGTGGATGGTACTGGTCGACGTATATATGCTACATGTCGTGCTTTCGCATTTTCACTTCTGTTTTTGATCTATTTTATAATATTTTCGATGCATGGATGTATATATTGATGTTAAATCATGTTATATTCATTTATAAGCAATTAAAACTGAATTTGAATGTCCATAATTGATTAAATTATATCATGTGAATAGGGATACGAGTTGAATCATTTTTCAAGTACTGTGGACTATGTGACTAATTGATAATTGTTAGATGAGTCTCTTGCACATTCAATATACAGATGGTGCATGTTATGTAGCTAGATTCGATTTTGTCATGTCGTTGTGTCACTCTATGTTAGAACCTAAAGTATGCTATAACACCAGCTGAGGCGTTGATATATCACCACTAGATAATCCACCTAATTTGTTGTATTCTCCTGTGTTGTTAATTGAAGGAAACACAAGGTGACAGGAGAGCTTTCATTCACGAACCTACTTACTTGCGCAATATCTGTACGCAATTATGGTAGGGATGATTTTACGTATATTTTCACTTGCTTTTTAGCAATGAGCTATATTTTCTTAAAAGTATGTAAAATTATTTGCCTTGAATTCTCTGTCAATGCCATTCTGTTTTGATTTCATATTCGTTCCTCTAGTCAAGCATTGTTGTCTAGAGAGATTTGGTTTAATGAGAACATAATCAGGATTCACAGAGAATCCTGAGCTAAAACTCATAAACCTTGAGGGCAGTAATTCTTCATTATCTCGAGACACGCTCAGATTGGGTCACTCAATGGAGTATTGATAACTTAAAGAAATAATGAGAGACACAAGTCGTGTCTAAATCAATCAAGGTCTCAATGGGGAGAGTTCCGAGACTAGTGCACTAACTGTTGATAGTGGGTCGAGTGCTTCATCATTCTTAGTTGTTCATCGTGACTTGGAAGTAGGCCAACCTCTATTCACACAATGGTAAAACATATTTCTTTCATTTGTGAGAAAACTGTACATTAGTAAAATGTTTTGATAAAAACACGATCAAATATTTTTCTTAAAACCCACTGGTTTATTCATGTGTGGCTTAGACTTCGTATCTATTCAAGTATTTTTTGTTTTTGCGACAATGACCTCAGTGGGTACGTTGTACTTAGCCCCAGTGCATTATTTCTAAAATGTGCAGGTTAACAACAGTGATGCGGATGCGAAGGTGTTGAGGGCATGACTAGCCTAATAAGAGCATTGTTCCTGAGATATGCATCTTCATATGTCTATCTACATTGCGTAACACTCTTCATTGTATTAACTATTTGAGAAACCAAAGTCTGGGTTGTTGTCATTTATTCGTGCTCTTTTGTATGCGAGGTTACATTTCTCGTTGCGACTCCGCTTATTAAAATGTTTGTTGTTGGATTTATTGGGTATGAATTTTTCTTTATGTTCAATTGCCTTAGTCTTCCACTGTACAAAGCACCCAACCCACTGCGCCCCTAAATTTGGGAAGTCAAGTAGGGGGTGTTACAGAAGTGCTATCTGAGCTAGGTTGGATTTTTCTTTTCTCTTACTTCGGCCTGATAGCTAAGACTTCTTTTGTTTCAGAAGTTTATTGTGAAATAATAATCCTGTCAAGCTCTACACCTCATTCCATCTTGCGCAGCATTCAAGGTAAAAATTTGAAAGTTGCTTCCAACTGTTTGAGTGACCTTGCACACTTCATTATCTTATGATTGAAAAAGATTTCCAAATGTCAATCATGATTTTGATGATCATTATGAGCTTTTTTTAATGATTATGTTCACTGATATATTATAATGAGGAGGATGATTGTAAACTTTTAAGTACTCAATATTTATGTTATTTTTCAATGCCGAACTTGCTAACCTTGTTTGATATGTCTAACCTTGTGTGTGACTCTCGTTAGCTTATCTTATGATAATTGTTTTGTCTAGTGTTAGGCCAACTTCTATTCACACAATGGTAAAACATTAGGTCGCAAGGTAAGCCGCTTGAAGCTTTCAAACCTGAGATAGGAACTTCTTGCAGGAAGAAAAATCAGAAGGAAAAGATAGATTCACTGGAAGCTCGAAACCCTCAGGAGGTTGACCCGAATATGCCCCCACTAGAGGACACTGATGGACAGCTTACATCGGGGGATACTCTGACTCTCATTTGGGAGATGCACCAGATGCGAGAGACAGTTCCGCAGCTGACAGCTGAAAGAGAGATGGAAAGAGAGGCTGCACGAAGAAGGCAAGAAAGAGGGAGACAACGTCTATATGATGAGGATCCGAACGCGATGGGGTGGAAGTACACGCCGCAGCCCGACAATGAGGGATTCATTACTGACATCGATGCCAAAAATTTTAAACTCAAAACTGGGCTGATTCAGATGGTTCAGCAGAACCAGTTTGGTGGTAGAGCTGTGGAGGATCCCTATACACACCTGTGGATATTTGTGGAAGTTTGCGACACCATCAAGCAAAACGGAGTCAGGCTTGATGTGATTCGACTCATGTTGTTCCCATTTCACTAAGGGATCAAGCATGATCTTGGCTCACCGACTTCACTGCAGCAGGATCCGGACTTGAGAGGAATTGAGAGCTGAATTCCTCTCAAGTAGTTTGGGATTTCAATGAAAGCACTCACAACATGTATGAAGAAATTTCTACCATAGGCTTGCAAAATTTCTATAATTTCCACTTCTCATTAGTGCACACAATTCAAGAATAAGAAAGGAATTTTTGATGAGGTTGTAATGTAGGCTTTTTGTGAAAGGTAGGGAAATATGGCCTAGTGACTAAAAAGAAAATATTGAGTTCTGTTGGTCCACGATCAAAGTGTTTTATATGCAGAGGAAGTATTAATACAATCTTGCACTTATCTTACTAAGGTCTTGACTTAGCAACTGTTAATCAAATGTGTTTTAGCTCAATTATTCGTTAAGTTAACTTGCAGTTTATACTACAACACTTGATGTGTTGAGTTTCAAATACACGTATGCGTAATATAACGAAATAAAGCAGTAAGGACACAAGGATTTATAGTGGTTAGAACAACTGTTCTACATCCATTTTTAAGTCCTTTGACTGAAAATTCACTAAAAGATTGAGTAAAAGGTCAGGCATGATCTCTAAAGTTGAGCCGCTCCTCCGTCTAGTCAGCACGCGCCTTCAAGCACCTGGGTCTTCAATCTTCAGCTTTTGTCGCTCCGTAGAGTGAGGACAAACCTCCGTTCTCCTTGGACGTCGACTGATGGGAGTTTTATAGTTCTTCCCAGAACCTATCCTTGTGTTGGCGTTGCCCGTAAGAATTACGCTTGCAAAGCAAGCACGACTGCTAGAGTCCTTCCATAGTAGAAAGAATCCCAAAATAACCTTGGAAGCTTAACTTCGCAGGTCTCGAGCTTCAGATATGATAGCTTGTGGGAAAGCTTCAATCAAGTACTAGCTCGGATGAGTTCGCATAGTGTAGAGAGTGAATAGATCTTCTCTTTTTATCTCTGTAAGTAGAAATTCACGAACCTTTGAATCTAATCAGGATGACACCTATTTATAGGTCAGGATTCAAACGGCTCTTTAAATCCTATCTGTGTTCTTCATTTTCTGTAGTGGACAGAGACTCTTCAAGTCTCCTTGTCTCTAATTAGCGTAGTTTCCATTTGTAGTCGTCTCTGTCAGAACGAATCTTTTGTTTAGGTATGAACCCTCATTTGTGTCTGATGATTGTTCTTTCTCTGATTCATCAGGTTTCCTTGTGATTTGCATCCGTGTGATTTACGACTTCAATGTTTCCGATTGCTAATGGTCGTTTGTTGGCTGTTTGCATACGGCTGGTATCAGCAGTCTGTGCTAAGATCTTGTAGTTCTGCTGGAGTTACTTCTTCAGCATTCTTGTAGCATTCCTTCGTATTGCTAGCCTTGTTGTATTCTTCAGCATTCTTCAGCAATCATCAAGTCTGTTGATTCCTTTCAGCATTCTTGATTCTTCTTCTTTTCTAGTTCTATTACAACTCGAGTATACATTTCCTATACAAGACTTTTACATTTGACTCGATACTGAGTTGCTAGAGCTTTGATGCACCAAAACATACAAGAACATACTTATGAATCATAAACAACAGAAGAGGTTAAATATATCTAACAATATTCCTAACAAGTTAACTACTCTCAACAAATCAAAATCACTATCTATCCTCATTCACCCTATTCCTTTCCTTGCACACCAATTATAAAAATTTCTAATCCACTCACAAATATTCCACCCTTATTCTTCCCCATAATCTTATAGACAAGACAAAAACCTCCTTACTATCTTACAAATCTCATAGACAAGATAAAAAAAATGAAGTAAGGCTCAAAAGGGCTGACTAAAGATAAAATATTATAAGGGACAGTGTTTGGGATAAATTGGCTAACAAAGATGGCCTAAAATCGTTTTCTATCCGTGTGCACACTATGCAGTCACAAAACAGAACAGAAGCAAGTTCTAGAGAAATAAAAACATACATGTGAATCTCATATCAAACGGAAAAGGCTCAAATTCTCACTTGGGTTCAAGTATTTCTTCCTTAGAAAATTTCAATCCACTCGAACATCATGCAAGTGTAAGTTTCAATTAGATCCTATCATGCGGTATTCTACACCCATAGGCAATCAACCACAACAAAAATAAAATCAAACCATCTTCAATCAATTTCAAACTCATAATTAGTTCAAATGGGTTCAAGATTCAATAAGAAATTTTCCTCAAACTATATCCATATTTTTATCTAGGCAAAAATTTAAATAAACAAGAAAACAAAGCAAATAAAGCAAATTAAAGGATAGATAAGTTCGAATTCTTTTCCACATCCCCCCAAACTTATTTCAAACTCGGAGAGTAAGAAAAAGCTTGAAAATTAGACAAGAATAAGAACTAGTACCTGAATTTTGATCTTAAACATCAACATTTTTATTCACCGGAGGAATCAGCTCATCGCAACGAAGATTAAAGATTGCTTGCACTGTGTATCGATCGATAGGGAGCCTGTCAATCGACACAGAGCCTTCCTGTCGACCCATCCCTTGAATCAAAAGTGTACTCCGTGCGTACCTCTGTGTCGATCGACCTTAGACATGTCGATAAGAACAAATGTAAATCCTCCATTGTTCTTTTTTTTTTAAAAAAATTAAACAAAGGATAACAGAAAATTGAAAAGTAAAATAGAACAAATAAATTGAAAAACAAAAGTAAAAGAAATAAAAACAGTTAAAGGTTGGGTTACCTCCCAACAAGTGCTTAGTTAACGTCGTAGCTCGACGATACCTCTTTTCTCAGAACCAAGGCGGGTGAGAACGTACTCACCTTCCACAAGGATTCACTCATCAGCTTGCGGAGATACTTCATGTAACCTGGAATTTCACTCAAAGCTTCAATTAATGGTAAGTTAATACTTACCTTTTTCAGATTCTCAACAAATCTCAAAAACTTTGAATCTTCCTTCTTCTTTGCAAAATGTTGAGGGAAGGGCATCGGAGGTGGTTTGGTAGCTTTGGAACTTGATATTTGGTGCTTGGTAAGCTTCTGTGCCGACTGGGCAGCAGGCTCATCTACATGTCCTCCAAGTCCATCGATAGGGGGTGTCTTGATCGACCCACCCGCAGAGTTCCTGTCGATCGGCTCTTCTTTGTCGCTCGACATCTCTGCATTTTCCTGACCTCTATGTCGATCGACACCAAGGGTGTTGATAAAAAAAGAGAGCAGTCATACGGGCTGCTGCACCTCTCCCCCAAATTTATTTTGGGGCATGCTCGAACCTGTGTAGGTGGTTCTGGATCTGAGTTTAATCGCCTTGCACTCCTTTTGGTTCTTGGGGTTGATTTTGGTGGTGCTCGGTAGCTTTCCTTGTTGATGTTGCGCACCAAGTGAGGTGGCAATTTGACTGACTTGCGTCTCGATAATTTGCACATGCTTTCCAAGTTTGTCCACCTTGGTGTTGACCTCTGCTACCTCATGCTCAATCTTGCCAACACGGTAGTTGGAAGCTTTGATGAACTTCTACAACACCTCGTCGAGGCTCTCCTTCTTCTTCTCCACAATTTCTCCATTCTGCACATCAAAGTCTAGTGGAGGGTGTTCGTCACCTTCAGGCCGATCATAGGAAAATCCGGGATGAGCTCTTTTGTGGTAGTGTTGGTATCCCCATTGCCGGTACTAATTTTGGTATCCACCTTGATTCATTTAGTTCACGTCGGCGATGGGATCAACCTGTGTAACAGAAACACAAGCACTAGAAGTTAACTTTTCAACCTTCCCCTTGAGCTTTTCCACTTCTTTCTTAGGGGTGTCATCTTACATCTTTTCTACTGCTCGAACTTGTGGCCTTCTTAGATTAGCCCATTCCTAAGTGTGTAGGGCCATCTTCTTGAACAACTTGAGGGCCTTTTCAGGTGATAAGCTCATCAAAGAACCACCGACTGGATTACCAATAGACTCTTGGGTTCTTTCATTCATCCCTCTGTAGAAAATGTAGGTCTGCTCCTCGGTGTCAACTCCATGGCCTGGGCAGCTGATCCACTGTAATTTCTACAGATTAATTATAGAAATAGTGGCAAATAAATTTGTAAACCCAAAGGTTATCGATCCAGGGGAATGAAGCAGTGAAAAAACCCTAAATACTAAATCAGGCATTCTTGAAATATTGATTAGGAAAATCGAATGAAAAGGTTTTGGTGTTTTGAAATCGCAATACTTGCTATAGAAAATCAAACAGGAAAATTAAAAAGCTTTTAAATTCAAATAAGAGAAGCACAAATTCTAGGGATATCTACCTATCAAGTATAACGTGTATGAATAAATTGATTAATTCCCAAATTTAATTCCTCTTCGTAGTGAAACATCAGAAAATTATTACGAACTTCTTTGTCTGACAATTCGTAAAGTAGATTAGTCAAATACCTATCTCCGTTCGATCTCAAGATAAATTAACTAACTCCAAAAAGATCTACAGATCTATTCCTACAATTAATCTCCTTCAGTTACGACAAGAAATCAAATTATATTGTGAAAATCTCTTTCGATTGAAAACTATTACAGTTACGTCACAAGTAAACAACTAGATAATCCTAATATGTGATCAGCAAATCAAGATTATGAATAAGCACAGATTTCACAAACTACGAAGGGAAAGGGAAAATAATTCAATTAATCAAAACATGTATACATAGATAGTTCGAAACCCTAGAATCTGAAAAGAAGTTTAGTTACACATATTCAGAGAAGTATTCATCACGGAAAAATACAACCTGAACTGCATAAAAACTCGGGCTGGAATGTCTTCCCACCAACTTCTGTCTTCAA
>JAPKLW010004730.1:0-25012 GCA_026898455.1 Plectranthus barbatus
TAAACAAGAATTCAGAGAACTATTATAATCACGCAAATTTTAGGATTTTGTCCAAATAAATACAAGAATTCAGATTCTAGGGATTTGAGTACTATCTTTATTAACATGTAGAATAAATTCTTCAAATGCCAATTTAATTCCTTGAAAGATGGAAATCAGAGAAATATTGTAAACTTCCTTTTTAGGCAAATTACAAAGTTGATTATTGAGAATCCTTTACCCTCTCGGTCTCAAGAAATAATCAATAACTCCAGAAAACAACAGATAATATCCTATAATTTAATTCTTTCTTTTTCAGACAAGAATACCAAATTATATTGCGAAATCTTTTTCCTGTTAATCAATTTTCACCTTATGAGTCTCAAATTAATTAACTGATAACCTAATCAAGTGGCCAACGAAACTAGGCATAATATAACACAAGATTCCAACAAATCAATCAAGGAAAGGCATTTGAACGAATTAATTCATAACATGTATTCAAGATAGATTTATATCCCTAGAATCTGATAAAGAGATTAGTTCAACATAATCATAATTAAAGAAATCATGAAAAGATTAAACCTGGAATAATAATTTTGCATTATAATCGGATGTTTAATACAGAAAACAACTCCATCCCTTCAATTCCCTCTTCTGAAATAAAACTCCCTGCTGCTCACTTCCGTTCCCAACTCAGCTCTCTTTTTTTCAGAAAAATAAAACATCTTTCTCCTACAACTCAATACTCTCCACTCCTCATTCTCTTCCTGCTAATCATCATGCTCATGATGCCCTTTACAACTCCCGAATGCCCCATTTTATAGTGCCCAGACTCCATTTTTGTCAAGATTGCAGGTAAGGTAGGTGAGAAAAATCGTGCCCAAACATCATTTGGTCAGATTTGCACGCAAGGAAAATCAGAAATGTCAGAATTCTCGCCCAGATGATACGCGTCTCGGCCGAGATACACTCCATCTCGGCCGAGATGTGTATTCTTCTTCCTTCCGGTTCACACCTGTGTCGGCATGCAAATCGACCGTCCATCTCGGCCGAGATGGACTTCGTCTCGGCCGAGATGGATCTCTCGCCTCGACATTCAGCTGCCCGTTATGTGCGCATCTCGGGTGATTATCTCGGCCGAGGTACTCCTTATCTCGGCCGAGACTGAACGAAATTTCTTCCTCTCGACCTTCCTTCATTTCAGCCTGTTTCCTGCAAAATTCCACCATCATAATACCACCTAACACCAAAACACAATCATGCATAAATATAAATCATAATCGCATGTCTTGAACACAAACTTGGACAAAAACCCCATGATAAGTTAGCGAAATAATGAACTTATCAGTCCTCATGTCCGTCTTCCGGGCCCAAGTCCGAAGACTCACCCACGAGCATGTACATTTTCGGCTGGAAAATAACTCTCCCACTACGACGAGGCATCGGTACCATGTCAGTAGTAGGTGCAGTGACTTGTGGTTCTGCAACTTGCACTAAAGAACGTGCTTGTGGTGTTGTACCTCCCACAGGTGCACCCACATTTGCACGTTCCCCTTCTCTTGGAATCGCATTCTTGTTCTCAATTTCTTGCAGAATGATATCACTCCTTGACTTGTGATTACTCACATACTCGTCCTCCAAGAATCTAGCGTTGGTGCTAACAACGACTCTCTGACTCTCAGGACAGTAAAAGTAACCACCTTTTGTTTGCCTGTGATACCCTATAAACAACATTACTGCTGGTCCCGGATTATCAGGGTATGACTTTGGCAGCGGAAAATGTGTTAAATCGTTTCTTGCGCTCTGCTGGTTACTCAGCTGACTGGGACCTTGTCAGCTGGTAAGTCAACTGGCACTCTGAGTACTCAGCTGACTAGCGACTGGCTCGTCAGCTGGTAGCTCAAGACTAGGAATGTTTTTAGCCTTGTTTGCACAGTTATATCAGTTTTCAGATATACACCAGCACTTGGGTGCTGGGTTTTAAATCAATATGAAATGCAAAAAACTGATAAAAGACAAAGGATTTATAGTGGTTCGATCAACTGATCTACGTCCACTCTCCAGTCGTAGCACTGGAAATTCACTAGAGTAAGCAGGTACAAGATTCCTACGATCTATCTCTAGCTGGTGCGACCCTTGTCCACCACTTCGCTAGATCAACCGCTCCCGGACTTGATTCCTTCTTCAACTCTCTTCTCAGCTGTTGGAGTGCGAGCACGTCACTTCAACCTCCTTAGCTGACTGCGTGGGTGTTTAGTTCTCCCAAGAACGTATCTTCTCAATACGGCAAAAGCCCGTAATAACTCGAGTGCTGGCTGGCACAAGAGCTGCTGTGAACTTCCTCGGAAGAGAAAGAACACCAAAGAGATCTGTAACTTACAAGCTGGAAGCTTGAAGTCTCGTGTTTGATAAATCAACACACGGATAGCCTTTAGAAAGGCCTCGAAAGATGTATGCACTTCTACTTGCTTGAGCGTAATTAATTTGCAGTCTTTCGGTAGGTGAAGAGTATTGAATGTTGATGGATCCCAGGTATTTATAGACGCGGGATCCCATTCAAATTTTCTAGCCGTTTGGACACATCCGGAAAAGGTTTCTGTCCTCGCATGTCCTTCTGACGGCGGCAGGTAGGAATTTTCGGAAAGCGCCATGCTTTTGTCCACTTTATCTGACATTGATCTCTTTATGTCAGAACGGCACTATTCGTCAGTACGAGGAATCGGAACTGGTGTCTTAAACTGATAGACTTTAAGGTATCCTCCCTTAAAGTCATACTTTGTCAGTTTATTCCTCAGACGAATCTTCTTTTTATCTCTAAGACTCTGGGAGAGCGAATCTTGAATTCTGCTGGTAACATCCGACTGGCAGAACATACTGGTGATCTTGTGCTGGCAGTCTCTGCTGGTGACTTGCGTTGGCACAATCTAAGTCTACCAATTTGTCTGGATGTTAACTCTTGGAATCTCCCATGACTGGTGACTTCACCGCTGGTGAACAGTGTCAGTGAGAACACCTATTCTGCTGGTAAGGTTTGTCAGCCGCTTGCTGATGAAAACCTTCCCAACTGGTGAACAGTAGTCAGTCGTGAGCTCTTTCTCATGCTGATGAACAGTGTCAGCACGAGTCTTGTCAGTCGCTTGCTGGAGAGACTTTTCTCAACTGGTAAGTACATCTCATGCTGGTGAACAGTAGCCAGTATGAGTTTTGATCAGCTGCGACTTACAACTCAAAAGACCTAAACAGGACTTTACATTTGAGACTAGAGCTATTCTAGAGACAAACTGACGCTGGTAGGACTTAGGATTTGATCCACCAAAACACCAAAACTAGAATCTAAACAAGTAGCTACTGGGGAAAGGAAACTTAGCCAAATTTTCCAACAAGACACATTGATGTTAAACTTTTCTAGTAGCGACTCTAACATCTTGCTGACCTGCCTTCCATTGCTGATTGGTTCACCTAGAGCTTGAGGTTTATTTGCCATGGATATATTCTTCTCATAAAATGATAAGATGGTCTTCCCTTCTAACATCCTCAAATTCACAAATTTGTTGGTGAGGATCCGCATCTTTGACATTCTAACACTAGTGATTCCCTCAAACTTGCCTTGAAGTATCCACCATGCTTCTCTTGTTTCTGAACATTTGGAAATAAGCCAAAAAGATGCAACAGCAACAGAAACAAGTATAGATTTAAGTGCTATAGTGTTAAAGTTAGAGATTGTCCTTTCACTTTGCGTCCATTGTCGTTCCGATTTGAGTGACATCAACATCTTATCTGAATTCTTTAGATCTGGTATTGACACATTTGGAGGTATCCATCCATCTATCACAGCAGCCCATACTTTTTCATCCAATGACTTGATGTACATCTTCATTCTTGACATCCATAGATAGTAGTTGTCGCCATAACTATCAAGAATGGGTGGTCTACTTACTGAATTCGATGAATTCATTGTAGTAAATTTGCACTGTAGGAACTTACTACTTAGTCTGTCAAGTAGATGCTCTTGATACCAATTGAAATAATTTCGTGCCCGAATTTACTACTGTAACATGAACAATTAGTACACAAAACTACTAATGTACATTGCAGCATAAAATCAATATAAAATAAATTGTCACAAGTTTATTTCTAAACTTGCAAATACCTTACCACATGTAAAACTCTGAGAAAAACACTAATACTGCAATATTAAAGTGATGCTCAAGTTTAACAGAACCATGTTAGTGTTAAAGATACAGAAAAGTTTAACACATTAACTCAGAAAAAGATACGCAATGGATTTAAAAATATGTTATGGGATTTATTGCTAAACCCCAGAGTGCCTCATGGCGAAAGTGATTTCACTAAAAATAAAACTGAGTTTTACAAGGAAATCAAAACACATAAAATACACGAATTTCTTCTAAGTTCACTCCTTAGAATAAATTCGTTTACAAGACTTGCAAACCAACCTAAATGACACCAATAAACACTTCTTCAATCTTTGGATTCTCTCTGGAGATCGCCTCTGTGCTGATATGGTGGTCTTCGAATAGTATGGAACAGTAAGGGTGAAGGACTGGAGAGTTTGAAGAACTTCTCGTAGGATTTAGAATAGAATCAGTCCATCAACCTTCTCCAATCTTCGTCCTTCCTTTTTATTCAGTCTTGGAGTGCACGGTTTCCTAACCCACGTCCTTGCAGTCGTGGGTATGCTCTCCTTCCACGTCCACTTGCTCCTTAGCACAAACTAGAAGCTCCACAATAGCTCACGTGGGTGGTGGTTTGAATCGTGGAGGCACTCCCCTTTATTTTAACCTAGAATAATCATAAATATAATAATATGTAGTTAAGATAAATAATATGCACGACCCCTGAGAAGTAGTACCTGAAAAGATATGGAATTAGGGTTGAAATATACGTCCCTAAAAATTAGGAAACGGTTGTAACCAACTCCCAGCAGACAGTAACTATAACATTAACAAGTCAGTGTCAAACTTTGATGTTAAACATAGAAATGTTTAACATCCACAAACTCTGACACTCTCATTTCATTTAATGGTTGAAGTAGTGAACCATGATTGATGGTACTGATCATCGTTTCCTTCCATGCACACTATAATTGTGTAGCATTAGTTTCAGTGTGTCGATGGGTTTTTTGAATAACTATGAATAGCATTCATTCATGCATACTCACGCCATTGCCTATGTCGACTGGCACGGGCGGATATAGAGCTCGATTATTATGGGGGCTCGATCATAATTTTGTGGGGTCGGCACAATATAATTTTATTTTATTATTTTTAAAAAATACATTATATATATGTATATATATAGAGAGAGGGGTGTAATCCTATCACAAGTGACTATTAGATGGGAGAAGAGAATAAATCTTGTCCCTTAATTTGATGAAATAAGTGGTCCAGATTGATTCTTAAAATTTGAAATTTAACTTTTATTTTTAATTTAAATTATAATTAAGGGCATTTATATAAGTTAATTATGAGGGACCACAATGAATTTCATAATCTCTTTCCTATCAAACACACGTACTTTGCTTCTACATATTATCTCTCATCTAATTTCTTTATAAAACTTTAAATAATCATATCTCATTTAATTTAAATTATTTTTCCATGTACAATATATCAAATCAAAGATAATTTAATTATCTATCAAACGAAATCATTTTCGCATATGTTTCAAATAAGATAGTCGTAGCAAAAATAAAATACTGCAACTATAAAAAGGTATATAATGCATAATTACAAGTTTATATAATGCAACTTACATCTAGAAAAAAATATATATATTCTGCAGAAATTTGATAGCCCCATCAAACATAATGCACCTAAACTAACATATATTATGCAAATATACAGGCTTATAAAATGCAACTTAAAGGTAGTCTGATGAATTTAAATTATTGTCAAACGAAATAGTAATAAACGAAACAGAGCATGAAATTCAAATATTTCATACAACCACCTACCAACAACCAAACACCCAATTGCATTACAACTTCCCTTTCCTCTGCTAGCTCGTACTCGTCGTCTCTTTGAGGAAATCGAAAAAGTCGTTACCTAAATAAGAAGAAGATGATGGATTTAAAACTCAAATTCATCATACCACCTTAAAGTTGCATTATATAAGCCTGCAAAAATGCATTATTTAGTGATAGGATTTTGTGCAAGGAAATAACGATTTTATTGACGCAAATATATAGAGTACAAAAGATACGAAAAGATATAAAAATATGAAAACCCTAATTATGAAGATATGAGTAAATCTAAACTATCGTATCTATCTTCATCTTATCATCCCCCCTCAAGCGAGACTCGGGTATTTCAGTGAGTTGAAGCTTGCTGCGAAAGTGCTCAAAAAGAGGACATGGTAACGCCTTGGTAAAGACATAAGCTAGTTGTCGATCAGTTGGAACAAAAGCCGTGACAAGCTTCCCGGATTGAACTAATTCACGGGCGAAGTGGTAGTCAATGTCAATATGCTTGGTACAGTTGTGAGCAACAGGATTTTGAGTCAAGAAAATAGAACTTTGATTGTCGCAGAATAGGTGTGGCGGACGAACAAGTGAGACACCAAGTTCGCGAAGAAGAGAGCAAATCCAAATAACCTCGACAGTTGTGTTGGCCATTGCGTGGTATTCAGATTCACAACTTGAGCGAGCAACCGTAGGCTGCTTCTGTTGGGAAATCTGTCTAAGGTTTCCTCCCTCAGTAGCTTATCTGTATAGATTGTAGTTTTGGTGGATCAAATCCTAAGTCCTACCAGCGTCAGTTGTCTCTAGATAGCCCTAGATCTGGTCTTAAATGTAAATTCCTGTTTAGGTCTTTGAGTTGTAAGTCGCAGCTGATCAAGACTCGTGCTGACACTGTTCACCAGCATGAGAAGTGCTTATGACTTGCTACTGTTCACCAGTCGGGAAGGATTTCATCAGCAGGCGGCTGACAAAGACTCGTGCTGACACTGTTCACCAGCATGAGAAAGCGCTTATGACTGGCTTCTATTCACCAGTTGGGAAGGGTTTCATCAGCAGGCGGCTGACAAATCTTACCAGCAGAATACGTGTTCTTGCTTACACTATTCACCAGCGGTGATACCACCAGTCATGGGAGATTCCAAGAAGAATTAACATCCATACATTTGGTAGACTTAGATTATGCCAGGGCAAGTCACCAGCAGAGACTGCCAGCACAAGATCACCAGAATGATCTACCAGTCAGATGTTACCAGCAGAATTCCAGATTCTCTCTCCCAGCGCCGTAGAGACAAAAAGAAGATTCGCTGAGGAATCGACTGACAAAGTATGACTACCTTAAAGTCTGTCAGTCACAAGACGCCAGTCTTATTCCTCGGACTGACAAATAAAGCCGTTCTGACACAAAGAGATCTGTGTCAGATAAAGCGAACGAAGGTATGGATCCTTTCCGGAAAAACATACCTACCGCCGTCATAAGGACATCCCAGGTCTGACACCTTTCCGGATGAGTCCAAATGGCTAGAAAGTTTGAATCGGATCCCGCGTCTATAAATACGTCGGAACCATCAACATTCAAACCCCCGGAAATTCTTACGAACGAACTAGCAAAAACGCTGTCAAAATACTTACAGAATTTTCGAGGCTTTCCATAAGCTTTTCGTGTGTTGATTTATCAAACACGAGACTTCAAGCTTTACGCTTGTAAGTTAAAGATCTCATTAGGTGTTCTTTCTCTTCCGAGAGAGTCCACAGCAGCTCCTGTGCATTCCAGCACTTGAGTTATTACGGGCGTACCTTGCCGTAGAGAGATTTACGTTCTTGGGAGAACTAAAACACCCAGTTAGCTGAGGAGGTTGAAGTGACGTGCTCGCACTCCGTCAGCTGAGAAGAGTTGAAGAGGGAACCAGGACCGGGAGCGGTTGATCTAGTGAACTGGTGGACAAGGCATTCACTAGCTAGAGATAGATCGTAGGACACCTGTAACCGATTACTCTTAGTGGAATTTCCAGTGCTTCGACTGGAGAGTGGACGTAGATCGATTGATCGAACCACTATAAAAATCCTTTTGTTATTTATCAGCTTTCTGCTCTTCAGTCATATTTTAAACCCAGCACTCAAGTGCTGGAGTATATTCTGAAACTGATAGATAACTGTGCAAACAAGGCTAAATATTCTAAGTTTTGATAAACCAGCTGACAGGTCCCAGTCTGCTGTGTAACCAGCGTGCAAGAAAACGTTTACCTTATCATTATTTCCGCTGCTAACGTTCATACTCTGAAAATTGGGACCAACAAGTGGTATCAGAGCGGTCGGTCTTTCTAGACTGATCGTATATCTGAGTTGCTTAGGACCGAGATCCACGTTTCCTTGCACTCTACTCTTTCTGTCTGTTGATTAGCTCAGGTACCCAAGATGAATATTCCTAAGCTACCCAACTACAATCCTGACAAGCACGCAATGTGGCGAAAGAGGTCACTCATTCAACTTAAAAGTTTCCATCCGGAAATGATAGACGTGCTGGAGAAAGGGCCGATCCAGATCACCAAGACACAACACCAGCTAGGAGATCGCCCAGCTGCTGAGATCCCAAAGCCCCCAGAAGAATGGAACTCTGAGGACAGGAAGCGGAATCAGTTGGACTCCGTTGCTCACGAAATGATCCTGTCATCTCTTCCAAATCCGCTGATGGAGGAAGTCCTCCAATTTGACAACGCCAAGGAAGTCTGGGATTACCTTGACAGTCTCTGTCAGGAGACAGATCAGATGAAGCGCAACAAATTGCAGGTTGCAGTGGACAAGTACGAGTCCTTCCAGATGCTGACTGGGGAAACCATCAAGGAGATGGAGGCGAGATTCAACGCCATCGTCAGCGAGCTGAAGTCATTGGACAGGAAATACTCAAATGCAGATCTTAATGCAAAGATCCTGTCCAAGATGCCCAAGGAGGACTGGTTCGTGAAGACTACAGCTCTTAAGGAGAAGGATCTGTCCAAAATGACTCCCAAGGAGTTATTTGCTCAACTGCAGGCACATGAGTGGGACATCCAGATGGTGAACAAGAATGAAGCCATCCGGAATGTTGGATCTCCCAGCATCAAAACACAAGACGAAGCCTACTTCGTCAAGAGGGACTTCAAATGGAAGCCCAAGAAGCCTTTTCACACTGACAGATCTGCTGGGCAGCACAACCAGCAGAAAGAGATCCCATCCACATCGGGATCTAACTCCAAAGGCAGCGAGAGCTCTATCGCAGATCTTGAGCAACAAATGCAGAGACTGGCTGTTCTTCTGGAGAAAGCCAAGTCGAAACAGGGAGTATCTCTTAGCTCAACTGATGGAAAATTCGTCAAGAGAGCTCCCCGCGCTTGTTATCAATGCCAATCCCCTGATCATCTTAAATTTGAATGTCCACTGGTGGATAAAGATGAGCGGGAAAGGCTGAAGAAGCTCTTTGAAGAGCGTGCATCAAAGGCCGTTGCAAAGGCCATGCTGACCAGGACAGAGGTTCCTGATATACCTGACCATGACGACGGAGAATACGCGTTAGATGAAGAGTCAGAAGAAGAAGCTCTACTGGCACTTATGGCGGCTTTCGGAGAAGAATCAAATGAAGGATGTGCTGACAGTGAGGAAGAACAAGCACTTGCCGCTGATGATCAGGTACAATCTGTTCCCTCAATGCATATCATGTCTACACGCATTCTAGACGATTCTGAGTTGGATTGCTCCGACTCAGAGGTTGTCACCATAGATATTCTTTAGCAAGAATTTTTAAAATTTTACGAAATAAAGAATATCTTGGCTGGCGAAAACACCTCTCTAAAATATCAGATTTCTATTTTGACCAATGAGATTGAAAAATCTAGGTCACTCGGTGTAGAGTTAGCCACTCTGAAAGAGACTCACTCAGAATTGCTTAAGAGTTTTGAAATTTTAAAAACTGAGAGAGATACTTTTCAAAAGGTCGTCCTTGAGCAAGACAATAAAATAAATCATTTGAATAAAGGCTCCAAGAATTTGGAAGAGGCTCTACTTCATTGGAGAAAGCCTACCGATAAATCCGGGTTGGGATTTGAAAAGGATTTGAGCACAAACCAACCCGAACAACTCACTGCTGGTATGGGTAAGGGAAAAGTGGTAAATGCATCAGCACCAGCTGGTAATACCAATCAGTCCCGTATGGCTGATCAGCATAGGAATCATAAGACCAGATTCATTGGTGAGTCATCACGACAAAAACCTCAACTGGCGAAATCCTCTGCTGACAGGACGCCAGCATACCCTAAGACGCAGACTAAGCCGAATAATTCAAAGGCAATGAAGTCCGCGTCAGCTACCAGTGGAATCCGACAGCCAGCACCAACTGTCAAGAGATTCCACACACAACCTCGTCAGTATGTCAATCACCAGCATACTTACAGGGGATCCCAATCTCAAAGAAACTCTGAGAGAAGGATAATGCCTGATAGGAGGAATACCTATCAGAGGCCTGAGCCCAATCACAAGTTTTCTCGAAGGGCTGTGAAGGCTAGCCATGGTGGTCCACACTCTCAGAGACCGCAAAGGCAACACAATCAACCGGAAAAATATTTCCGAAACTTTCAGCGGAAGAATACTTCCAAAGGAGTTACACACACAGCCACACCTTCCCAAACCAAACTCATGCATTACTTCAAAAGGAAGGGAAAGGCTACTACTGATATCAGCAAGGGTAAAACCGAGCTAAAAATCACTAAAGTCTGGATTCCGAAAGGAATAATTCAGCGATCTAACCCTGCAGGACCCGCAGATGATCGGGGACCTAAATAAATTCTATCTCTTTCCTGCAGGTACAAGATCATGCAACACAGCTTCAGAGATCGAGCGAGTGGATCCTAGATAGTGGATGCTCGGCTCACATGACTGGTGAAGAGTTTTTGTTTTCAGATCTCACCAAGGTCAAAGGACCTCCAGTTATATTTGGTGATAACTCAAAGGGCAGAGTTATTAGCAAGGGCTGCATCGAGAAGGACGATGTCAGAATCATAAATGTATCCCTTGTTACAAATCTCAAGCACAACCTCCTGAGTATTAGTCAGCTGTGCGACAATGGATATGCAATTATATTTAATGAATCAGAGTGCCAGATCAAGGACAAGAAGACTGGCGAGATCAAGCTGAGAGGTATTCGGAACGGAGGGCTTTATACCGTCGACTGGCAAAGCGGGAGGACAGATTCATGCTTCATGGCCACCAGTTCCATGGAAACAAACTGGCTGTGGCACAAAAGGTTGAGTCACCTGAATTTCAGAACTATCAACTACCTGGCTAAGCATGATCTTGTAGATGGACTTCCCAAGGGAGCGTTCAAGAAGGAAGGGATTTGCAAAGCATGCCAGCAGGGCAAACAAACAAAGAAGTCCTTCAAGAACCAGGCGCCAGTCTGCCCCAGTACCAGCCGGGTACTCGAGTTGCTACATATGGATCTCTTTGGACCAATAGCACCTCAAACCATTGGAGGAAGACGTTATTCGCTAGTGGTAGTCGATGACTACTCGCGCTACACCTGGGTAAAGCTTCTCAGAACCAAGGATGAAGTGAAGATCATTCTTCCAGATTTGATCATCAAAGCACAGAAACAGAGAGAAACTATGGTAAAGCGGATACGGTCAAACAATGGGACAGAATTCTGCAACAGTCTGCTGATGGATTTCTGCGCGGAAGCCGGCATCAAGCATGAGAGATCTACAACAAGGCAACCGCAGCAAAATGGACTGGCAGAACGTAGGAACAGGACGCTGAAAGAAGCGGTCCGGTCCATGCTGGCGAAATCCGGCTTAGGACAGAGTTTCTGGGGAGAAGCGTTGGTGACGGCCTGCTACACTCAGAATAGAAGCGGGATCAACGACAGACTCTAGAAAACTCCCTACGAAGTTTATTTTGGTCGTAAGCCTTCTATAGCTCATCTCCGTGCTTTCGGTTCACCATGTTATATCCATAATAATGGTAAGTCAAAGTTAAATACTTTTTCGCTTAAGGCTGATGAGGGTGTCTTCGGTCAAAGTTAAATACTTTTTCGCTTAAGGCTGATGAGGGTGTCTTCGTTGGATATGGACATCCCTCTCACAAGGGCTATAGAGTATTCAACAAGACTACCGAACTTGTGGAAATAACATGCAATGTTGTTTTTGATGAAGCTACTTTAGTGCGCAGGACATTACGACAACTGGCTGAAGATGTTCCTGAGGTCAATGATGTCGTTGATCAGTTGGGCAGGAATCCTTCCGATGCTCAACCAACTGGTTTGACTAGACCTATGAATGGATCATCTTCACAACCAGTTTCCTCGGTTGCCCATCAGCAATCCGGGAGGGTCGGTGATGCAATTGACCTTGCTGAGACCTTACACTCAATCTCCCTGAGTGGAACTAGCAATAATCCAGGGGGAATTCTGACTGGGATCCTTGAGTCAGAAGACAGCGATGAACCAGCTGGAATGGATGCACCAGCTGACGCTGACAACATCACAGAAGGCTCAGGAAATCAGTCAGATAGTGGAGCTGATGAAGAGATTATTCCGCCTGGTGAAGGTCAACCACCAGTTACAATTACAGCTCCGACTGGTGAAGATCTGGAAGCACCAGTCATCAGGACAGATGAACCAGCAGCCTCTCAACTTCCCAAATGGCTGAGAGATCACCCATCCGATGCTATTCTTGGTGATCCGGAAGGTTCTGTCCAGACTCGACACGGCAGTGCGCTTCTGACTTGTTTTATTTCTCAAATGGAACCTACTTCCATAGGAGTTGCGCTAGAATCTGCCAATTGGATCAATGCCATGCAAGAAGAGCTTGCGGAATTCACTCGCAACAATGTTTGGGCCTTGGTAGAGAGACCATCACATCAGTCAGTGATTGGCACCAAGTGGGTTTTCAAGAACAAGCGAGATGAGAATGGCATTGTAATCAGAAACAAAGCTCGATTAGTCGCCAAAGGTTACAAGCAGTGTGAAGGCATCGACTTCGACGAGACCTTCGCACCAGTTGCAAGAATGGAGGCAATACGACTGTTCCTTGCGTATGCAGCGTATCATGGATTCACGGTATTCCAGATGGACGTGAAGAGCGCCTTCTTGAATGGCGAGTTGAAGGAGGAGGTATATGTCTAACAACCTCCAGGCTTTGAAGTAGGCACCAAAGTGTACAAGTTGAGAAAGGCCCTGTATGGATTGAAACAGGCGCCCAGAGCTTGGTACGAAACGCTATCACAATTCCTAATCCGTAATGGATTTCGAAAAGGGAAGATCGATACGACACTCTTCATCATCAAGGATGCTGATGATATGCTAATGGTGCAGATATATGTCGATGACATTATATTCGGGTCAAAGAATATGTCTCTCTGCGAGAAGTTTTCTCAATTGATGCAGAACTCATTTCAGATGAGTATGATGGGCAAATTAACATACTTCCTAGGACTCCAGGTCCAGCAGTCAGCTGATGGGATTTTCATTAATCAGCGGAAGTATGCCAAGGACTTAATTCAGAAATATTGCCCAGAGAAGACTAAGACCCTCAGAATATCGATGAGCACCAGCTGTCAGATCTTTCTTGATGAACAAGGGGAATCAGTTGATCCCACCAGTTACAGAGGTATCATTGGATCACTTCTCTATCTCACAGCCAGCAGACCCGACATTTCGTACTCAGTCAGAGTGTGTGCCAGATTTCAAGCCAATCCAAAAAGATCACACATGGAAGCTGCTAAGAGAATAGTGAAATATCTAAAGGGGACTGAATCCCTTGGTATATGGTATCCCAGGAATGATGAGCTTACACTCATTGGGTACTCCGATTCAGATTTTGTTGGATGCCGTATAGATAGAAAAAGTACCAGTGGTACGTGTCAGTTTCTAGGACACAAGCTAATCAGCTGGTTTAGCAAGAAGCAACATTCTGTTGCTACATCTACCACTGAGGCTGAATATGTTGCCGCTGCCAGTTGCTGTGCTCAAATTCTTTGGATCAAGCAACAACTGGAAGACTATGAAGTGGACACTGGTTGTGTATCCATCTATTGCGACAACAACAGCGCTATGTGCATAACGAAGAATCCGGTTCATCACTCTAGGACCAAGCACATAGATATCCGACATCATTTCATACGTGATCATGTCGAGAAGAAGGATATCAGCGTAGAGTACATCAGAACCGAAGATCAACTAGCTGATATTTTCACCAAACCGTTGCCAGAAGCAAGATTCAAGGAGTTGTGCATCAAACTCGGTCTTTTGGAGATTGATGCGAGCCCTAGTGTTGAGGAAGAATGAGTCCCAGCTCTCATTCCGTTCTTGATTTTCCGAAGAATGCTAATTACGACTAACTCCAAGTTCTTAGTCTTGATGTTTTCTTTAAGTGGTGTCTCAAGACCACAAGTGGTACCTATCAGTCAAAGTAAAATTGGGTCCCAGCTCCCAATTCCAAGCGATGGTGAGGAAGTGAATTTCGTAAAGAGAAGATTATGCGGCATAAATTGAGTCCAAGCTCTCAATTTTCTCGAATCTTTCAAGTTGTCAGCAGACAACTGGTGAAACTTCAACGACTGGTGAAAGTTGAGTTCCAGCTCTCAATTTGTCAAAGTACACGGGAACCAGTTGTGAGTATCAGCTGTCGACTGGTAAGAAGGCCATACTGACAAAGGGAAGTATGCGACTGGTATATACTACTGATGACCAGTTGAGTCCCAGCTCTCAACTGACGATCTCTTGAAGACCAAGGGTCGTGCCAGCTGTCGCAGAAATGACGGGATTGTTCAAATTAGTCTTGCGTGTGCATATCTTCGAATTTAATGCGGCATTTAATGCCACATTTAATGCGCACAGTGACTGCGCAGTCAAACGCGGCCACGCGACCAATCCGCGTGTGCCATGTCAGCTACACGCAATATCTCTCGTCACCACGACCACGCACGTCGCTACAGGGAATCGGGCCTGCTGATGACCGCTGATTCTTACTTTCTACGAGTTCATCTCGTCCGTCTATTCTTGCATGGCTCAAGTATTTATATCCGACATTCTTCATCGGATAAATCTTTACGATCCCTCAAAATTTCAGAACATTTTAGTCTGTTCATCTTCCCACAACATTCCCTGCACTCATGGCATCTTCTTCCAACCCTGCTACTGATACTCGTTCTTCATCCTCCTCTGAGTCCTTAGACTTACCTCTAGCCGAATCTCACATGCCTACCTTCACAGGCATTGTGAAACAAGAAGACATCGATTACTCCTATCCCTTCAATAAACTTGTCCAGTTAAACAAAAAGGCCACCCAACATCTCCTTTCCAACTCACAAATCCGGGCTGCCCAAGTCCAGAAGGAGAAAATTCTAAATGACAAGTTAGCCGAGAAACACTATGGCCAAGAGCTGATGGAGATGATCGACAGAGAGCAGCTCCGACCATATCTGACAGTGGCTCCCAGAGTTTTCCACCCGCACATGGTTGCCGAGTTCTATGCTCGCGCAGTCATCGCTGATGACAGGAAATCCTTCACCACGTCGGTGTTCGGGAAACTGATCACCGTGGACGCAGAGTACCTAGCCAACCTTTTTGGGCTGCGGAGTACTGGTGAGGACGTGGCGACGTATCACAAGGATGATACGGTGGAGTTCAGGCGGAGGTGGGCTAAATGGAAGAAGGAGGAGGTGACTACCTTCAAGACTGGCATGAAGAAGTCGGAGATGTGCAAATATTGGCAAATGGTCTGCGATATTGTAGTGCGCATGCTCCAGTGCGAGGTCGGCTCCTATGCCGAACTAAGCTTGAAGAAGTTCTCCGTCATGTGCGCGCTGGTGGATGGCGTCCATGGCAACTGGGCCGAATTCATTTTCGGGCACCTACTGGAGAACGTGGAGAAAAACAGTTCAGTCAAGGCGGAAGGGAAGTTCCTTCACGCCGTGTCGTTTGAGCTACGGGTCAGCCACATCCTCGAAGTCGAGATGGGGGATATGATCGACCGTGGGGAGCAGCTGGTTGGATCCGACTTCATCCCGGTCACAAGAGTCAAGCTTGCTGACCCAGATTACAAAAAGCCACGACGACTGAAGGGCAAGAAGGCCGTTGATCCAGCTGAATCTGTGTCTGAGGAGGAGCCAGAACAGATATGGGAGGCAGCGCCAGCAGTTGCTCTCCCGCTGACAGCTAAGGCCAAGACCGAGCTGAAGAGGAAATTTGAGGTTGAATCTTTATTCACCTCAATGGAGCAGGCAATGGCTGAGGAAACCAGTCAATTTCCATCTGCTGAGCCATCAGCACAGATGCCAGTCACCAGGTCTTCTCCAAAGAAGAAAGCCAAGGTTCACCAGCCCCAGCTGCCCCAGCCAGCTACTATCTATGCTCCAGCATCAAAGACGATATCTATACCAGTCAAGAAGTCCATCCTTGGACTGACTGAGGAGGAGACTATAGATAAAATAACCAGGAAAAGGAAGAGGGTCAAAACAAAAGCTCAAAAGCTGGTTGAGCAAGCTAAGAGGGACCACAATGCTTCTATTGTGAGGAAGAAGCAAGCAAAGGCAAGGCTGCAAGCCTTAGCCGACCAGCGGAGAAGGGAGGAAGAACTGGCAGCCCGCGATGAAGCCTTTGCTAGGATAAAGGCTGAGCATGACTCTCAACGTCAGGCGCAACTGGCGGAGCAAGTGCATCAGGTGGCCAAGGGCAAATGGGCAGTTGCTCAAACTTCAAGTGACATGCCACCAGCACCAGCTCCAGGCCAGATCCTTTCTGAAGAAACTTTCTCGCGCCTGATGGCCATGGGAGCTGAGGAGGACGTACTATCTCTAGTAGATATGTACCAGCCTAAGAAGGATGTGCCTCAAGTCCCTCCACCCGCGCAAGGGGGTGGTGGAGGTGAATCTGAAGACCCACTGGCCGCGCAAGGGGGTGCCAGTGGAGGAGTTGTTGAGCGGGCGACCACCCCGGAAAAACTGGCGAGTTTCTCTGATATGAGCTCTGACTCAGAGGTTGAGCCGGAGCCCAAATTACATGTGGAGGAGGCAGCTGACATGGAGACTACTGCTGGTGACGTCGCTGATGATCAACCTTCGCCAGTCATCATCATTCCCGACGACGAATCGCCACCAGTAGTGCAGCACTCTAGGGTACAAAGGATGGAGCCCAGGGATCTATTCCCTAATTTTGAAGACGAGGCTCGTCATCCTGCCAGTCATCCACAAATCGCAGAAACATCTACATCTTCTGGACGACCAGCAGCATCCTCACCAGCACCAGCACAACGTGTGAGACCAGAGAGGAGGTCTTACATGTTAGGTATCCATTTTCATTCTCTAATCGATGAGGATACCTATCGTGCTAGGGTGACAGGGGTTCACAGGTGGGAGCACCGTGGGGATCTTGCGTTTTATAATTCCCGAGTGTCTGAGCCTTCAGCATTCTTCATCATCCCCACCAGCGGTCTCCCTCACCAGTCAATCTATGCTTCCAGAATCTATGACTGGTGCCTACCCCTGCACCCGGTGGAGTACTTCAATTTCTCCATCTATGAGTACGCTGAGAACATCACAGTCGAGGTGGAGAGGGCTGTTGATGAGGAGTTGATCACCAGGTATGGGGACCTGAGTGACATTTTTGATGCCGAACTCTTTCTGGAGTTCCGGCGATGGAGGATTTTTGACTGGTGCCAACGCCAGCTAAATGTGGAGAAGCATGCGGTGCTGTGTGCCAGGCTTGGGCTTGGGTACTGGAGATCGGAGGAGGCATGGGCAAATGAATTCATGGACACTGAAGCTCACGGCCACCATCAGTTGCCGACCAGGCGAATCAAGCGCCGACTGAGGAAGATTGCTCATTACCGACAACTGACTGGGACTTCAGGCCTTCCTCGGCCCAAAATGGTCAAGTTACCATTTCTCCAGTTCCAAAGCACCAGCCGCGGGTACCAGCTGATCTATGCTTTCAGACACATAAAGGTACTCGTCTCTCTCCCCCGGATCCCTCCCTATTTCGCTGTTCTCTTTGATATGGCTGCCAGTGCTCTGCTGGTAGACCACATTGTGGAGGAGGATCCCTCCAGAGGAAGGTGGCTGACCACTGCCGTCCCCACTGTTCCAATGATCATGGGCGATCTTGCCCTACCTCATATGGACTGGCAGCTGGCTGTTTTCACTGCCCCACCTGCTTTTGCACAAGGCCCGCCAGTACCAGCCGAGGTGCTCGCGGAGGAGCCAGCATCAGCCGAGGCGCCCGCGGAGGAGCCCACCCCAGTGGAGGTACCAGCTGATTCTGCACCAGCAATGGCTACTACCGCACCTGATGCGCCTTCCACATCCATGGAAGTATCTGCGGAGCCAATCTCTGAAATTCATCCTCCTGCGCAACTTCTTGCTTACATCGACGCCAGGATGGATCAACGTTTCGCCTCTTTCCAAGACCATGTAGAGCAGCGATTTGAGTCCGTCACCGCCGGTGTTACCACCTTTTTGGCGCGGATCCAAGAGGGGGAAAGGGCGCGAGCACTGGCTGAAGAGGAGAGAGCTAGAATTGCTGAGGAGGAGAGGCGCCTTGCAGCTGAAGAGAGGAGAATTGCTGCTGAAGAGAGGCTGAAGAGAGAACAAGAAATGGCCGCTCTTACTGAGATCCTGAGGTCTATCACCAGTGCTCGGACTCAGTCACCAGGATCATCTTCCATGCCATAGACTAGTTAGTTATCATTCAATGTACATGTAATTGCTAAATCTTTAATGGAATGTTAACTGACAAGTTGATGACAATCTCTTATTGTCCAACAATTGTCAAAGTTTTTATTTACCAGCTGAATTTACACCTCCAGTGTAATCAGCTGACAAGGGCGCGAGCACTGGCTGAAGAGGAGAGAGCCAGAATTGCTGAGGAGGAGAGGCGCCTTGCAGCTGAAGAGAGGAGAATTGCTGCTGAAGAGAGGCTGAAGAGAGAACAAGAAATGGCCGCTCTTACTAAGATCCTGAGGTCTATCACCAGTGCTCGGACTCAGTCACCAGGATCATCTTCCATGCCATAGACTAGTTAGTTATCATTCAATGTACATGTAATTGCTAAATCTTTAATGGAATGTTAACTGACAAGTTGATGACAATCTCTTATTGTCCAACAATTGTCAAAGTTTTTATTTACCAGCTGAATTTACACCTCCAGTGTAATCAGCACCAACACTCGTCTTGCATGTTTTAAATTTATTTACATGCTTATCCATTGTCAAATTTTTTTTTCAGATTTGCTCTGATCTTAATTTCCATATTTTTAAACGAGCATTATCTCTCCTAGTTTGAGGGGGAAGATTTTTAGTTAGAGCTGATGTTGAGGAAGTAATTTCGTGGGTTTAGATCTGATAGGTTTCACTTGTAAAACCCTGAAATTATCTGTAACTTTCCGCATCAGCTGAGTGCTCGCTGGTTAGGCTTTGATCGCACCAAAAAGGGGGAAATTGTTGGGAAATCTGTCTAAGGTTTCCTCCCTCAGTAGCTTATCTGTATAGATTGTAGTTTTGGTGGATCAAATCCTAAGTCCTACCAGCGTCAGTTGTCTCTAGATAGCCCTAGATCTGGTCTTAAATGTAAAGTCCTGTTTAGGTCTTTGAGTTGTAAGTCGCAGCTGATCAAGACTCGTGCTGACACTGTTCACCAGCATGAGAAGCGCTTATGACTGGCTACTGTTCACCAGTCGGGAAGGATTTCATCAGCAGGCGGCTGACAAAGACTCGTGCTGACACTGTTCACCAGCATGAGAAAGCGCTTATGACTGGCTACTATTCACCAGTTGGGAAGGGTTTCATCAGCAGGCGGCTGACAAATCTTACCAGCAGAATACGTGTTCTTGCTTACACTATTCACCAGCGGTGATACCACCAGTCATGGGAGATTCCAAGAAGAATTAACATCCAGACATTTGGTAGACTTAGATTATGCCAGGGCAAGTCACCAGCAAAGACTGCCAGCACAAGATCACCAGAATGATCTACCAGTCAGATGTTACCAGCAGAATTCCAGATTCTCTCTCCCAGCGCCGTAGAGACAAAAAGAAGATTCGCTGAGGAATCGACTGACAAAGTATGACTACCTTAAAGTCTGTCAGTCACAAGATGCCAGTCTTATTCCTCGAACTGACAAATAAAGCCGTTCTGACACAAAGAGATCTGTGTCAGATAAAGCGAACGAAGGTATGGATCCTTTCCGGAAAAACATACCTACCGCCGTCAGAAGGACATCCCAGGTCTGACACCTTTCCGAATGAGTCCAAACGGCACGTCGGAACCGTCAATATTCAAACCCCCGGAAATTCTTACGAACGAACTAGCAAAAACGCTGTCAAAATACTTACAGAATTTTCGAGGCTTTCCATAAGCTTTCCGTGTGTTGATTTATCAAACACGAGACTTCAAGCTTTACGCTTGTAAGTTAAAGATCTCATTAGGTGTTCTTTCTCTTCCGAGAGAGTCCACAGCAGCTCCTGTGCATTCCAGCACTTGAGTTATTACGGGCGTACCTTGCCGTAGAGAGATTTACGTTCTTGGGAGAACTAAAACACCCAGTTAGCTGAGGAGGTTGAAGTGACGTGCTCGCACTCCGTCAGCTGAGAAGAGTTGAAGAGGGAACCAGGACCGGGAGCGGTTGATCTAGTGAACTGGTGGACAAGGCATTCACCAGCTAGAGATAGATCGTAGGACACCTGTAACCGATTACTCTTAGTGGAATTTCCAGTGCTTCGACTGGAGAGTGGACGTAGATCGATTGATCGAACCACTATAAAAATCCTTTTGTTATTTATCAGCTTTCTGCTCTTCAGTCATATTTTAAACCCAGCACTCAAGTGCTGGAGTATATTCTGAAACTGATAGATAACTGTGCAAACAAGGCTAAATATTCTAAGTTTTGATAAACTAGCTGACAGGTCCCAGTCAGCTGTGTAACCAGCGTGCAAGAAAACATTTACCTTATCATTATTTCCGCTGCTAACGTTCATACTCTGAAAATCGGGACCAACAGCTTCTTAGCACTCCAAGAGACAAGATTTCCAGCCAAGAAAATAGCGTATCCATACATGGAACGACGAGTGTCGGTACAACGAGCTCAGTCAGCATCTGAATAAGCGATCAAGTCACAGCTGGTACATCGAGTGAAAAGATGGCCGTGGGAGAGTGTTCCTCAGACATAGCGAAGGATACGTTTCACGGCTTGAAAGTGATCAACAGTAGGAGCTTTGAGAAACTGACTTGCAAGATTAACAGCAAAAGAGATGTCCAGGCTAGTGATTGTGAGGTAGGGGTGGGAATAGGCCAGACTACCCGACAGGGGCCTTCGGCCCGGCCTGTTTCGGGCCTGGCCTGGCCTGTTTATTAAAGAGGCTAGGCTTAGGCTTTTGAAAAAGCCTATATAGTTAAATAGGCCTAGGCCAAGGCTTACGAATAGGCCTACGAAGCCTGTCAGGCCGGCCTGTTTATATATATATATATATATATATAGAGGAGGGATCATGTAAAAAAAAATCCCCATGTGAGAAAAAAGAATGAATCATGTCCATTAGATCTAAAAAAATCAATGGTTGATATTGAATCAAGCAACAACTAAAATGCAATCAAGCAACAAAATAATCAAGCAACAACTAAAGCACAATCAAGCAACATTGCAATCAAGCAACGTCGTGAATGCAATCAAGCACCTTTCTCACTTTCTCACGTTAAGAATTTTCTCACTGGATCCGCTCCATATATATATATATTTATATATATATATATATTAAAATAATTTTATAATTAAATTAAATAATATATTACAATTTGAAATACATAGTAAATATCTAAAACCCCTAAAAAATTTCCTAACCCACCGCCGTCACTTGAGTTCTTCTTGCGTTCTTTGTTTCTATTCCCCATTTCACTTTTTTTCTTTCTCTACCAGCATTCATAATTTAATCCATAAGCACACATCACCCTCAAATTGCATACACTCACTTGCATAAATACTTGAAATTTCCACTCTCCTTGCAATTATACGAATGGCGCGATGACTCGTTGAGGAGGTAAGTTTTGATTTATAAATTCTGGACTAAGAAATTTTAAATATATTTATCCCCAATTTCCATTCGCAGCATTTTGGGAGATAAACTGCATCCAAGATTTAAACGGGTTTCATAATTTCAGCGAGAAGTCCTTGATTCTAAAAGGTTAGATGGAGACTAAATTTTTTTATTTGTGTATGATTAAAAAAAATTGAATATTTTGGTTTGAGTGTTCTCTACAAATTGCATATTTCTCTAATTTTTTGTTCTTTGTTATGCCCGTTTGTTATGCTCATTTGTTTTGCTCTCTGCTCTCTGTTATGCTTGTTTGTTTTGCTCTCTGCTCTCTGTTATGCTGGTTTGTTTTGCTCTCTGTACCCTTCCAATTTTAGTTTAAATGATTAGCACAATTTGAAGAAATTCATTGTAAATAATCAATTTGTCATTGATTAAAGGTATTCCCTTCCCTAGCCTCGCCACAAGCTATCCTTTTATTTTTTTATTAGTGTCTAATTGTCTATAATATATATATCCTTTTATTTATTAGTGATTGGTAGTGTATTTGTGTTTCAGCAGGTTGCTTTCTTTGAAACTTTTTGCAAAGAATTGTCTGTACATTTTGAAACTTTTAACATTGAGCAGTGATGTTATTATTTCTTTATTTTATTTTATTATAATTTCTTATGGAGGTTGCTTTTTTTTGTAGTGGTCATGCAATTAGAATGATTCAACACTTGGAGTCGAGCTGCCCATCACTATTTTCAGCGTTGCTGGCTGCTGTAAACTGTGGCCTTGGTGGATGCAACAACTTTGTTTTTTCTATTTTGATATTTTGGACTTAGTTTGAGGAGGGGTGAAGCAAGATGCAGTAACATTGTCTTTTATATTTTATTATTTTGGACTTAGTTTGCAACTTATCTTTACTTATTCTTGTGGTGTGATATTTATGCCTTGTAATGTGATGTGCTATGAATATGTTAAATCTTATTTTGATCTCATTTTAATTTGTAGATGTATGCTAATTTAAAAATGATAAAACAGGCCTGAACAGGCTTTTAATAGGCCAAAAGCCCGGCCTATTTCGTTAAAAAGGCCAGGCCTAGGCCTATCTCAAGGCCTATCATAGATAATAGGCCAGACTCAGGCCTATCAAATTTATAGCAGGCTCAGGCCTTTCGGGCCAAAGCCTGGCCTGGCCTGGCCTATTCCCACCCCTATTGTGAGGTATTGCAATGCACCAACGATAAAGCGTTAGAGGGTAACATCATCGAACACGTCGCCATCCAAATTCAGATTTTGACTGGCCAGTAATGGTGTTCCAACGGGTTTGGCGTCGAGAAGCTCCATACGAGCCAAAATATCATGACCATATTTGCTTTGAGATAAAAGAAAACCATCATTCAAGTATGTAATCTCCAGTCCGAGAAAATAGCTTAGTCGGCCCATGTCTTTATTGCAAATTCAGAGTGAATATGTTCGATAAAGTCCGAAATAAACATCCTGCTACTGCCGGTGAGGATAATATCATCTACATAGACAAGAAGGAAAATACGCAGAGAGTCACGCACATAAATAAATAAAGAAGTGTCAGATTTGCTGCAAGTAAACCCTGAGGATATAAGAAAGGAACTGAGACGATGAAACCAGGCACGGGACACCTGTTTGAGACCGTAAAGAGCTTTCTTGAGATGACAGACGTGATTCGGAAAGCAAGGATCGATGAAGCTGGGTGGCAGTTGCATAAAAACAGGCGAAGTGAGGATGCCGTTGAGAAATGCATTTTTAACATCCAGTTGATGAAGAGGCCAATTGTATGTAACGACAAGAGAGATAATAATCCGAATAGTAGCAGCATTGACAACAGGACTGAATGTATGTGAAAAATCAAGACCAGGAATCTGAGAAAACCTTTGAGCAACGAGGCGAGCCTTATGACGCTCAATACTTCCATTGGAGCGAAACTTGGTACGAAATACCCATTTGGAGCCAATAATGTTAAAATCAGGAGGTTGTGGAACAAGATACCACATTTGATTTTTGAGCAAGGCGTCCATCTCTTCAGACATAGAAGCACGCCATTAAGGGCTTTTAGAAGCAGATTTGAACCCTTTCGGTTTGGAAGACGCCAATAGAGCCTGATGGAGGTTAGTGGAAGCATAATAAGTTAGATGGTGAGGTTTGAATATACCAGCACGAGCCCGAGTAACCATGTGGTGTCCCAGATGAGCCAGTGGAGGTGAAGGCGCCGGTGGAGGGGAAGGCTGCTGAGGAGGTACCGCGGGCGGTGGCAAGGCAGCAGGGGCAGCAATCACTTCAGGGAGATCATCCGAACAAATAGAGCAACGCTAATTCGGAGATGTGGATGTACATGGCTGTTGTGGTGGCGCGGAAGGTGGGGGAGGTGGCTGCAAAGAGGGCTCCAAAAAATGCGAAGCATCCAAAGCTAAGGGATGCGAATCGCCCTTAGAGCCCGCAAGAGGAAAAGAAGACTCGTCGAACCGTGCATAACGCGTGATGTATACGTGGGAAGTAGATGGATTGAGGCATCAAAATCCTTTATGGTGTGAAGAGAAGTCGATAAAGACGCAGGGAATGTTGCGTGGGGAGAACTTTGTCGTTGCATAATCCCGAAGGCAGGGAAACACCTGAAAGCCGAATGGATGAAAATTATCATAATTCGGGGCCGAACCAAATAAGACACGAAAGGGTGATAAACCACGAAGAACAGTAGATGGCACGCGATTAATAATGTAAGTAGCAGTACTAAATGCCTCGGCCCACATAGAAACAGGAAGATTAGAATGAAATAATAGTGTCAGTCCTGTCTCGGTAATGTGTCTGTGTTTGCGCTCTGCCCGACTGATAAACATTAGTTCTCGATGCTAATTCATGCTATTCTAGATGGTTTGTTTAGTATTTTAATGCATAATTAGTTTGATTTCTATTAATATTGCAGATATCATTAATATTTTGCTTAACTGTGTATTTTGTTATAAGAATAGGAAATCAAAAGCTCGGAC